>LKNJ01000306.1:178419-229077 GCA_002120245.1 Maccullochella peelii
GAGAGAGAGAGAGAGGGAGAGAGGACTGCATGATCATTGTAGCTGATAAACTATAATTTACAAACATTTATCCTACGATACAGTATATCATTGATGGTTAATGTACATTTGACTGGTTTACACCAGCCTTAACTCCAGTATGTTGGTTCAACACATTTCAATGTTAAAAGCCATTATGTAGAATTGATCACATTAATTGGAGCCACTATGTTTATAGCACAGAAAGGCTAAAAAGTATTTTTATTAGCATCTGATAGTCTATTTACATCATAGATGTTCACACTTGTTTTGTGGGCTTGAATATGGGCAGAATTTCAATGCAAGACAGCTTTAGCTTGTTGGGATCATCGACTGAGATTTGTGTTTGACCTGGAGCAAAGCACACAGTTTAAGCACTTTTCAGAATGTTTCTTGCAAATACTGTACATTTTGTCCATCCACATTACTGTCCATCTGTGGCTGCTATCATTTGTTTTTACTGTACTGATAACTGAGGGCAATTATTCAAATTCCTGCATGTGTTGTCAGGCTCTACCTGTCTGTGTGCAGGTGGCTTTGTTTTACTGTCGAACTTATTGTTGTTGCATATATTGCATTTGCATGGCTGTGTCAAATCAAGTGTTTTTGTAGGAAAATGTTATAAGAGTAGTCAACAGATCTTTATATTACACCACACACCAGGATGCCAGTATTGTTATTTTAATGTCATTGTAACATTTTTAATTTACCCCTTGTGCCTGTTTGCATGTTCTTTTTATTTCCAACTTTTCTCAGTTTGTACTAAGACTAAATCTGGGCTTCTTGTGTTTGGTTCTTCTGTACTTTGAGTGCTTTATTGAAGGCTTATTTTCATTTGCTCTGTCGGCATCATCTGAGTACAGATATATCCCTCATAATCCTCGACAATCCAGACGTTGACCTCTGTGCAGTGGACCAGGCTCCCATGCTACAGTAGACACTATAAATGGTACATTGTCTCTGGATTTAGATGTCATTTGCCAAAAGCAATTCTGTTGAGAATGACTTATGCTGTTCTTTTTCACTGTGAAATAATGAAACATATTAAACTGTTTTACATTTCCTCTTAAACGCTTTGTGAGTTATTATTTGAGGTATTTGCCCTTTTTTGGTTTTTGAAATAGAGCAGCAGAACAGCACTTAAACCCTACTTTCAACAATGCATATCTTTATTACTCATTAAACAAATTATTTTTGGACTTGCTATTACATTCATATAAGTAGGAGGCTGTCCGAATACTTAACAATAGGAAATCATAAATGACCTTGCTCGACCCCTGAAGAGCACCCTGCTGCAGCAAAGGAGTGCCGGATTGGCTGACTCAAGCACTGCCCGTCTCGGATCAGATTTCACTCAGTCTGCACACCATGAACCCCAGACTGAAATAGCTGCCTCATGCTGACCTATGACAAGATGTTTTTCAAGGTACGGTTGACATTCCCTTGGGACAGAACAGCAGAAAATGGCGTATTGTCCTAAACATGAACAGTAGTAGCAGAGGTTTATCTAGAAATTCTGAGTCTGCTGAAAGAAAAACCCTTGAGTTATCACCCAACAGTGATAACTGTCACCCCACAGTGAGTATTCAGGCATGCAGCAACACCTCTTGGAGATCCTGCCTTTGAATCAAGCCAAATACCTTCATATTTTAATACTTTATATACATATAAAATAAGGAATTACTTTTTTGCTATTTTCTTCTGCTGTCTGTGTTCAAAACATAACCGGCTGTAACCTCTCCAACTTGTGTGTAAGTTGATTTCCAAAGGAGGGCAGCAGAGAGCCTCAGTGTTGTGCAAAATGTCACGTGACCCTTTGGGCCTAAAGCACAGGACATGAGTGTGTTTACAAAAATGTTGCAGTGCTCTGCTTTCAGAGCCCTCTCTTCATCACTCTCTCCATCTCACTTAAATTACCAGTCTTTCTTTTTTGGTTTCCTAAACCTCCTGCAGCCGGTATCAATTGACTGAACAGCCTCAGCAGTCTCAGGATATTTCAGTCATGGCCAAGAGTCCTGGTTCCTCGAGTCGTGGCAGCCTGAGTCCTGAGGGGATTCTGAGAGAGATCCAGATCAATTTACTGGAGTGTAAAGTCTGCTTCGAGAAGTTCAGCACTCAGCAGAGGGAGCACAGACCACAGAACCTTTCCTGTGGCCATGTACTCTGTCTGGAATGCATCACGGCTCTGTCCCACCCACTCCTGAGGAAGCTGGAGTGCCCGTTCTGTCGACAATTGTGCAGCGTTGATGGCACCACCCACTGCCAGGTTCTTAGTGACCTGCAGGAGCTATTGTTGTCCTGGAGCCCCACATCCTCTGCTCCTCCTCACAGGGCAAAAGGAGGCCTTGGTTCGGCCGCAGGTCTGACATTCACAGCTCTGCACCTCTGCACAGCTTTTGGCGGATGGGGGACTCTTATCAACCCCACTGGGATAGCCATTTTGGGGTCTTCAGGAACAATAGTGGTGGTGCACGATGGAGAGAAGAGGGTGGTGGTTTTCAGTCCACAGGGCAAGAAGCTGCACAGTTTTGGGAGAAGAGGACGAGCCAGTGGGGAGATCTGTTACCCAGTGGATGTGGCGGTGACTCCCTGTGGTTGCGTGGTGGTGACTGATGCAGGGAGTAAAGCTGTGAAGGTTTTCACCTCCAGGGGGAACCACGTGTTGACGGTCCAAGATTCCTTCCAGATGCCCTGGGGTGTGGACACAGACAGCTGTGGGCACATCCTGGTCTCAGACGTCCAGGCCGGCACGTTGTCCCAGGTGAAAGTGGACTATACTCATGGTCTCATTCTGGAGCATCAAACAGCCATTTCAGACCTCCAGCATCCAAAAATGGTGGCCTGCTGTCGGGTGACTGGGAACACTGCGGTGATGGAGCATCTACCTGGTGACACGTATCCGCCAGGGAGGCACCAACACACAAGACTGAGAGTGTTTACAAAAGACTTCCACCTCCTTTGTCAGACAGACAGTTTCAGCCTGAGCCTGCAGTCCACAGTGAGGCTGAACATGTCAGGCGTGGCCTTCGACAGAGATGGAGACGTGACTGTGATTGACTCCAATCAGGGGATGATTTGGAGTTTGGGGAAGCTCCAGAATGGCCCGGCCCTGACTCCTCTTGTGGGAGACCACCTTATCCACCCAGTTGGACTGGTGTCACTGAACAACATGGTCATCGTTCTGGACAGTGGAGACCATACAGTGAAGATTTATTCTGCTAAATCTGATGCTAGGGCCATGATATAGCTCATGTGTGAACAGGCCTATGTGAAATATAGCTTATCACATTATAAAGTGACATGGCAATACTATATAAGTAAACCTTTACATTGAAAATTTGTTTGGCACATGATAAAATCAATGTATAGGCAATGTTTTAGACAGAATATCAGTCGTGCAATCATGTCAAACTAATGTTTTGTTGTGGTGTTGTTATTGTCCCAGCTTTTGAAAATAAAATTTTATTATTTACTAATACATTACAAAGTACATTGGTTTCCCAACCAGGGGGTCAGGACCTCCCAACGAGGTCCCAAGAATAATTTGATCTCATTTTGTTTTCTTGTGAAATACTAGATACTTTTACCTTTTGGGGCCACAAAAATCTTTCAAATGAAACAATCTAAGCAGGAAACAAATCACTCTTGGTTGAATTGCTCACAATTTATGTCCACAAGGCCGTAAACCTGTGAAGAGGGGTCGAACAAATAGAAATTTTTATTTAAATTAGATTTGTTTGGGGTATTTGTGCTAAGCCTATAAATGTAAGATATGTTAAAAACAAAAAAATGGGAAAAAATCTTAAATTTGATCAATTCTTGTGCAAAGAAAAAAATATGGAAACTTAATTATTGTTAATTAATATACATTTTTTTTGTGATATTAGAAAATATTACTAAAATGACCAGACTCTTTTTGGTTAGGTCAAAATGATGTGACCCCTGGAGAGAGGTGTGGGGGCACCCAGACTCCTGACCTCAGTATTTTTAACAACATTGCTAAATTTGACTATTTTTGGGCAATGAAAAAAAAAAAAGGAAAACTCACATTTGTACAAAGTATATATATTTACTGTTGGGTGACTGTTTGGGGGCTGCTCAAAATGATCTATGCTGAGGGGGGTGGGGGACCCTTCGACTCCCTGCCATCAGTATTTTTAAAAACCTGGCTACGGCCCTGCTGCTACAGTACATAATACTAGTGTTTTATATTATTATTATTATTTATTAGGCTATTATTATTATTCATGACCTAATTTTGTTTCTGAAATAAATAAATAATAGATAAAGCAATTAAATGTGTGTGTGTGTGTGTGTGTGTGTGTGTGTGTGTGTGTCAGAGAGAGCGAGAAATATATATATATATATCTTAAACTTCCTTTTTTATAAACACTCTGCTCTTCATTCTTACCTGCAATTCTTGCCTTAAAATGATGCTTATCGTGGCTGCATGTAAATCAACTTGTCAGACTGCCTCACATTTCTCGTCCACTGGTTTTTGTCCCCCCCGTTAAGCGGCGCGGTGCGTCAATCCTTTCCCCCTGGTTGACACAGCCGTCTCCAGTCTGCCAGAGGATAGCAGTCGTGCTCCCAGTGGAAGATGGCGGTGGGGATGCTGTCTGGGGCTGGAGCGGAGTGCTGGATTTGCACAAAAAGCGAATGGAGCGGATGGATATGAAGGAGGAAAAAATGAACATATTCGTGTCTCTTCTCCTCGAGGTCTGGACTCTTTTGGGGTTGTTTAACTAGAGCCTGCTGCCTTTTTGTCTGGCAGAAATCCGGGCTTCTTGTCGGGGATTCACAGACTATACATTGATAGCTCGGCGCATAGACAGGGTGGGAGTGAAAAGTGGACGAAAATGTCGGATACAAAGGTAAAAGTTGCAGTGAGAGTTCGGCCCATGAACCGCAGAGGTACGTGTTATAACGATGATTTCTGTTTGCAAACTCTTATTTCTGTCTCTTCGGATTCATGCTACGTTATCATAAAGTTTTGATTTCTTCGCCATTGCTGCTCTCAGCTTGAGTTAGGAGCCTGAAGTCAGACTTGAGTACAGTTTGAAGACGGCCAAAGCAGCTCTAGGATTTTACTTTTCATGCCCCCGCAATCTGCTTTACTTTCCCAACAAACTTCTCTCTACAGAAATTGAACTGAATACAAAATGTGTCGTGGATATGGAGGACAACCAAACAGTTCTACACCCACCACCCTCAAATGCAAAAGGAGAGAACAGGTAAACAAAGCTGAAATACTGCAAACAGTTTGTATTTGCAAATCAATATAGGCATGCATTATAGCAAGCATTATAGTGCAGTTAGCTTTTGTAGCTAAGGCATTTTTTGCTTTACTGTGGTTAGTTTGAGTGCAATAGAGTAAAAAAGTCTGCAGTAGCCTACACATATGGGGGCTCTGGGTGTTTTGGAAATGTCTGTAGGTGCAGAAAAATGCAGACTGAACTCTCACTGTCATAACCTTATCCCACCCTGGTTGTAATACAGTAATAACAACATTCAGGGTTAGCTGTCCAGTGAGCTCCTGCAACCCAAGTCTGAACTGAAGTTAGATTAATACACAAGCACACACATGATCCTGATATACAGTAGTGACGATTCAACTTGCATGACAAACTTTTATATTGAATTCATACGCTTTTATTTACATAAATGCTAGTAAATATACGCAGTAGACAAGCAGGACTACTGCACTGCTGCTGCTGCTGCTGCTGCTGAGGACATGATGTCTGTCACCCACCTGCTTGCAACATGATATTATGTTATGTCATTCATGTGAACTTTCCAATACGAATCACCTCAGCATAGTAACACATATACATATAACATAATACCTTCACATTCTGCAAATCTGATGTTGAGTTTGAAGGCCAGGGTGGAGGTGGTTGAGCGTGTTTGACACATGAAGACGCCTATTAGACGGTGCAGATTAATGTTGAGCCTCAGGGTATCACCGTAAATCTCCAGAGTCAGAACTAATTTAACTTGTGTTGCATTCAAAGTGGTGTTAGACCACACTGTGTCTTTTAAAACTGGCAGGTTGCTGCACACTACATGGCTAAAAGTGGAGGAAAAGCTACGACAAAAGCAAAGCTGAGCATCCTCTAATGTTTCACACTCTGGCTGCACATTGAGGGTCAGCAAAAAAAGAAAAAAAAGAAATGCAGTTTCTGCTGGCTTGGGATCTGACATGCTTTCAGATTGTAGTGAGGAGATGTCTGGAGTCACACAGCATGTAGGCTAATGATGGCTGTATGCTTGTGAAGTCATTGAAATGCCTGTTAACAGTCAGATATGTTATATTTCATAGTTGTTGCACTTGGTTTCCTCTGCTGTTGGTGTCACACATGATAAAACAGCTGACCTGATTACCCACAGGCGCAAATTAACCTAAAAGCATGCTCATTTAGCAAAAAAAAAAAAAAAATCTATGGACTATTTGTTTTTTCCTTTGATTTATCATTCAAATAAGGTTATTTCTGATTATTTCAAATTAACAACAACTCTTCTGGCTGCAGTAAAAGTCCACAGTGTGGCTGCTAAAAATGAAGTCATATGAGGCAAATACATGCCACAGTCAAGGCCTTTCTCATGGCCCACATCCAGTCTAGTTCTCTGCTGTTCCATGTAACCAACAGTCAGCATTAAATGGTAATGAGCTGGCTCCCGCAGCAGCTTGGGTCCACACATTAACCTGTATTTAAGGCAATTATCAGAACAGAAATTGCCACACAATGGCGGCGTTCCAGGCAATTAAACAAATCTCGCTCAAAGCTAACGTATGTGGAACACATAACAGCAGAACAAAAAGCTGTCGTGGGTGAGAGGTCAGATTCAGAGTGACTATAGCTGCAAAATTTTCTCAGTTAAGTGACAAGTATTTGGATCTGATGCTGGATCTTTCTACTGCTACCTGTTGCCATGTTGTTGAGTGAGACACAAACATATTTCACATTTTCGTTCAGGGGAAGTTTCCATATCTGATTTAGATTCAGCTTCTGCTGGATTCACTTTCACTCTAACTGGGTTTACTGAGTCTTTTTTTTATTCTGCCAAATCTATTTTCGAAATTTGAGCAATTTTATCAATTGTAATTATTAAAGTATACATTGTACAGCTGTAGCGTGACTTTGGCCTTGAACAGTTTTGATTCAGTTTGGTTTTATTATGTCACATTTCTTTTCTATAGTGTAGTCCAAGCATATAATAACTTGTTAACATTTCAGTGCTAGTGTGCTGTGTGTGTGCGTTTTGGGTCTCTGTGTTTAGGCTGCCATGGTTTTCATGAACCATATAATTTTCTTCTCTGCTGCTTGTGGAGCCGCAGAAGGGGATACCCTGATCTCTAAGACTTTGCCTTGTTTTGAAGACACCTGTTCCTGTGTGTTGGGAATGTGTCAGATTTAGTGGGTATTAGCATGCCAAATATGGCTGCAGAGCCCAGATCATGGGAACTTTTTCTCTCTCATGGGAATGCTCAGGCACAGCCTCAGAGAAGGAGCAGCAGTAATAGATATTTTTGTGTAGACACATCTGAAATAAATTGAACTCTTATTTATTTCTTAGGCTGTAGATTTTGAAATACGGGATTTAACAATGGAAAGAAATGACATAACATTGTTTGGATTTCAGTGAAACTCTTATTGCCCCAAGTGTTTCTTTATACCTAAAAATACTTCAGTATTTATGAGTATTTCAGTCTGAGAAATTAAGTCTCTAGTGGGGTGAACTTAGAGCTGAAAACTTTTCAGATTGTGTCTGAATTAGGCTTTGTAGAGACCACACAGACCCACAAAAACATGTAAGTCACCTAAAGAATTTGAAGAAATACATAAGGGATTTCCTTTGATGGCTAAGCCTCATTCTTTGCAATGTCGAGCATTATAGCAACACTCGTGACCCATACACCCCCCTCTCCTATTTCTCTGAGAAATGAGCAATAATCTCAGCGGTTGGCAAATGAAACATGGATTGTGACTTCAGGGCGACAGGTTAAGTTTCCTAAGTTTTATCTTTCATCTGCCTGTTAAGTTGGCACGAATGGCATATTTGAAATAAGAATCTGGGAAAGCAGTTTTGTTTTCACGCGCCAGGTTGCTCTCCTTTGGGGTTTAGACACAATGGAGGTGGGGGTGGAGAGGCAGAGAAATACCTGAGGCTGCTGTCTGCACAGGGGATGAGTGGTGAAGCCTCATGACAAGAAAATACCCTTCGACTCCCACACAGTAGGGCTATATTACATCTATCATGCCCCAGCATGTCTGTCAACATGGAACAATTGAATACAGGGCCATTGAGTCTTGAAAAATCTTCTTTATGTAAATCCCCCTTTTCTGTATATTTGAGTCTAAATACACAGAGTTGTTTTTAAGGCCAAAAGCTAACCACAACTAACTTTTTAGAGATGCAGAAGGGAGTCTGGTTTATGTGAGAGTAAGGTGCCATCTTTTGGCTTCCTTTCACTGTAGCTAACTAAAAACATAGTAGTATTATAGTAGTAGTTATAGTAGTTAAAAAACAACAACATGTATTTAACTAAGGATGTCTCTTTGTAGGGGTAAAATGTAACTTTTGTTTTCTTACCCTTAATTCTACTGTAGCTCTGCAGTCCAGCATTTGAAGATGATCAGTGGAAGTCTGATGTCTTTATCTGACAATGTGCGTAACCAAGCTTGTAATTTCTGCTCTAATCTCTTCTGTATCACTAATGGTTAGAAGAGCTCAGTTGGGTTTATCTCCACTTGACTAAGTTATCTTGCTTACTTGGATATTGTAATCTGAATTGTGCTGAGAGGAGCTTCAGTGCTACTTGTACTGTGCTTCCTCATCTTTAAATTATCTTAAACAAATATTTTTGAAGTATGTTCAAGAGATGCCTGTGTGGTTAGGTCATCCATGTCTATTTTCTTACATCCTAAAAAGGAAAAAAAGTTATTTTAAATGCTGCTGTTTAAAAGAAATAGTTCGATATTTTGGGAAATACCCCCCCGCTCACTCGCTTTTTGTCAGACAATTAGATGAGAAGATCAATACCACTCTCATGTCTGAATGGTAAATATAAAGCTACAGCCAGCAGCTGGTTAGCTTAGCTTAGCATAAAGACTGAAAACAGGGGTAAACAGCTAGCCAGCCTCTGTTCTAATGTAACAAAATGAACACGTGTTTAATCCGTAGTGTAACAACTATAATATGCTGTTTTACGGGGGGGTATTTGCTAAATCATTACTTGGCAGGTGACCAGGCAACAAGCACATAAAACAAACAAACAGTCCAGCACATAACCCCAGTAAAACAGCAAATTATTGTTTTTTTTACACTTTAGTACAGGTTAAACAAGCGAGATAAAATAAGTTGACTAGTGAGCTTTAGAGGTACTGGTTGGCAAATTGTGTTGCCTTTGAACAGAACCAGGCTAGCTGTTTCCCTGTGTTTCCAGTATTTGTGCTAAGCTAAGCTAACCGGCTGCTGGTTGTAGCTTCATATTTACTGTACAGATATGAGAGTGGTATTGATTCTCCAGATTGCAATTTTTTGCCAAAATTTGTTTGCACTCCACTGGTGACTGCCAGAGACCTGCCCAATGTGGTCAACATGTGTTTTGTTAAGACCTTTACAGATAGCCTCTAATGCTGCCTGTTTGTTTGTTCACCCCTTATGATACATAGATGTCAAAGACACAAAGAGGTGTTGAGTAGACATGACAGTCTTCCATGTTGTTGAAGTTTTGGAGGTTGGTCACATTTTCTCCCAATTCACACAGGACCAAGTGTCATCATGCTTTCCAAAACAAGCCTTTACCGAATGACAATGATGCCTTGTCTAATGGCTGCACTCAGGAATGTTTCCTTTGTCTTTCCATTTTACTCCCTATGTGCCAATAATCAACATTTCCATTCAGTAAGATGTTGTTCTCAGAGTTAGTTGACCTAAATTACACACTATCAGCCCAACTTTTCTCTTTAAGGCTTTATTTGTGCGTGCTATTAAGAGAAAGTGCTGTGTGTTGCTGATAAAACGATTGTACTCCCTCGAGGACTGTTCCCTGTTTGTGTAGAGGGTGGGACATTGTTTACATCTTGATCCGGAATGAGAAAAGATGGCATCCTCCCTCTTTGTCAAGCCTGCGCCTCATTAATCTCAGATGTGGCTTCTCATTCTGCAAGCAGCCTATGCAAAAATCCACTCTCAGACATTTCTTCCTTAACAATTCTGGTTTTCCGTCTTGCATGATTCTCTCAGAGGAGGCCTTTTTGAAGTTTTGAAGCTGGCTCGTTGTGTTTACACAAATTTTATGTCATGGCGGGATAGGTTTATTGTGGACACTTTCAATCTCATTCAGGGGAAGTGGAGCCAGGCAACATTAACAAAAGCTTACAAAACAAGTTTTTAACTTGTCTCTGTCTGGAAAGAAATATTCCGCTCATTAGATCTCTTTATGTTCTCATTAAGCACTTAATTACTGTAAAAATCTATTTGGCATATTTCTCTTTGCAATTAATTACTTTTGTGATATGTTTTGCACTTCATGGGCATGCTTACTCTGGCTTTTCTCCTTAGCAGCCACACAGCACATGTATTCAGATAAGTGACATCTAGCAAGCAGACAGGGTCAAAGGAGGTGTGTCCTGGTAGTAAATGTGTCACTTCATTTCCCCACTGGGAAGAAGCTTTACCATATTGAACAAATTGATGAACTTCACCTCTTTCTGGCTTGATTGTTGCCTTTGAAACAAACCAGATTTAAGGGTTTAGAGCAGACGTGGTCAGTATCCCCTCTCTGTGTTTTAGCATACACACACACACACATACACTTGACTTGGCCCACAGCCTGCTGACCCAGCTTGTCACAGTGGTGTCAGAAATGCCGGAGAGGATTAAATTAGACCCTGGCTGCATCATATGTTGTGTTGTTAACATTTGTTATGGAAACTTCGAAGTCCATACAGAAGTCGGTATGAGCATCATGTGCGCTGCTGATGGCACTGCTATTCATTAAGGCTGTTTTTGAGATCCCGAGCTTGGCTTTCATATTGGAACTTTGACTCATGAGGCTGGTAGGTTGTCTCGCCTCCATATTTACCGCCGTTGCTTAGCGACAATGGGTTGCCAAGATACAGAAATGTTCTGGAGTTATGTTGATGACCTAATGGGTGATATCCCCCAGAAATATTTTCATAGGAAGCTAATTTTTAGCATTTAGAACAAAATGAACAAAAACGTTTAACTAGTGGTGGAATGCTGCTTAAACATTGCTACATCAGTATTAACATGTAATGCATTATAAAATATAAGTCATAAGGGCCTATTTTCTGAAAAACAAGTACTTTTATTTTTAATAAAAAGTAAAAAGAAATGCAGTATTTCTGTACTTTTACTTAAGTAAAAGATCTGAGTACTTCTTCCACCACTGGCCAAGATGTTGCATGTTTACAGTAGATATGTTATGTAATAAAACTGAAAAACTTCCAGAAATTGTTTGTGTGGCAGAAGTCAAAGTTAGCTGTCTCTGTAGCTTGGATCAATCCTGCAGGTCTGTTTGTGTCATCAGCAAGCCAACTTCCTTTCCTGCTGTTTTTTGAATACTTTTGAATGTACTGCATGTAAATCTCTGACTTGTCATGTTTACTTTTGGATCACTCATGCTAATATAAGGTTAGGCCGTATGCTTCCTTTAACTCATCTTGAGTGTAGTTGGTCAGACTAGAGACCCACCTCCCCATTAACTCTAACTCTGGTTGGCATTTTCCTGCTCTCTCCTGTCTGTCTGTGCAGCAGGGTGACCTCTGCTTTGAGTGGGTGGGGACAGGCGTGTTCAGTTCTAAACATACTGGAAGACCATCTGAAATGTTAGCTTGTTGCCTGTGAGAGCACAGCGCGCTGTAACTTAACACTTTCACACACACACACACACACACACACACACACACAGCTCTGAAAGTTATGTTTGGCTCTGGAGCTTGTTAAATTGTAATTGACTGAAACACGTCGACAGCCAAACAGGGGAAAGGGTCATATTTGCAGTTAAATGGAGGTTAAAAGGGTGGGGGAGGCATAGATTCAGCGACAGATCGAGAAGAGGAATTTGAAACTATGGGGGGGGTGCTGGCCGAAAACTATGTTTTGAGCGTGTATGCACAGGACAGATGCAAGATGTGAATGTCATCTCAACGGGGGGGGGGGGGGNGGGACCTCATCCATGTGATTTACTTGGGGAGCTACAGCATGTGCATTTCTGGATTTGGATTTTGAAACTCATTTTCTGGGCTGTCAAACCCTGATTTCAGAAGATAATACCACTTAGATCATCTCGTAGCTAATTTGAACCAGCCTGCTGTCAGTTGAAGGGGTGCTTAGGGATGTCAGATTAAATCAAATGATATATAAAAATGTAAAATATCTATTTGTCTGATACTGCTGTGAGTGTGGACATGCAATGTAATTTTTTAAGGGTGGATAGATGCTTCAGTGGGTGGATGATACAGTAGATTAATCTGGTGTGTTGCCTACTGGGCTAAAAGAGTGCCATTTTCAGTGGCATAATAACCCAGTGGCCTTAATCCGGCTCCACAACCACAGGGGGGATTCCACTGCTGCTCTCCCACTCTTCATACCTTCCTTTTGGGCACGAGCATGCATGGGTCACACACAGGCACAGAAAGATGCCATGTTTTCGCCAGTCATGTGTGATCTGAGTGAATCTGACCCTCAACAATGAATTTTAAAATGATCACAGTCTGGCTCTGACATGGCGTTTCTTACTAAAAGTGATAAGAAATAAAGAAGATCAAAATGTCTTTCTCTAATCTGTCTGCCATGACACAGGATCAGTACAGGGGGGGAGAATCATAGTAGTGTGAGAGGCCAACTTCCACCCTTGGCCAAGTTGAAATCATTCTGGGTGCCTTGGCATCAGGTAGTTGGAGGCGTGGGAGCCTGAGCGTGCCCTTGATGACACACACATTAAGGCATGTAGAACCAGCCCCCAATGGGACTTTTAGACTTCAGCCATGCCCTGCTGGGTCTGCAGTGTCCGCCTGCATCTGCCTCTGAGTGGGGAGGAATCTGATGCTATCTGGCACTTCTGTGTCACACACTTGTTCAGCCACAACACAGGCTTTAATATACCCTTGAGCCATGACTCCACATGCATGCTGATTATTAAGCAAATAGCCTGCGCGCTTCATGCGTGAACCATTTGGAGCTGCACTGTACAACATTTGTGACCAAGCTTCCACCGGTAGCATTTCTGGAACGCCATGATTTGAGATAATGTAATTTTGACTTAATGAATCAAATGTAATCATTGTATATTGTCTTCATTGTGTTGTTGTGTATTTGTAATCATTGTAATCAATTAATTGTTTCGGGCATTTAAGTAAAAACTGCCAAACATGCTGTGGTTCCAGCTTTTGAACTGTGAGGCTTTGTTGCTTTTCTTTGTCATATATGATAGTAACTGTGAATATCTGTGGGTTTTAAAGAGCTGCTTAGACAAAACAAGCAATGTGAATACATCACCTTGGGCTCTGGGAAACTTTAGTGGCTGCTTTTCACTATTTTGTGAAATATTATTTAACTATTAATTGAGAATCTAATTGACATTGACAGTAATTAATTATAATGACAGTAATTGGTAGTTGCAGAACTAAATCATTTTTATCCAAATGAATGTTAGACTACTGAATAATTTTATTTCACATACAACACTCACTGTATTGAACATTGTCAAAATATTGATAGAAGATGCAGAAAGTGCAATAAAATGGTTTTGTTTGGTCTTACAATGTTAATTAATAATTTTGACCATAATACCTTGGAAAATAAAGGATTTCTTTCAATAATAGTAGTGATACATGTCATAACATCAGTGTGAATAATAAAAAAAATTTCCACAACCAAATGTAACTTTTGGAATCACTGAAAGAGAGGACATAGCTTACATGGTTTCAAAAAGAAAGGTACAGAATTGCTAAGAAGGACACAGATTTCTGGGGCGATTAAAGAGATTATGCCTAAAGCAGAGTGGGAGAACTAGAGCCTAATGTACTTTAACTTATTAAGGGGGAGGTCTTAACATTGTTGTAGGGGGGAGGAGGTGAGGAAAGAGACAATAATGCTGAAGTCTGAAATGAAGTGAATTTTTGGAATGAAATGAATTCCTTATGAGACTTTGTGAGGAAATAGCTCTATGAAATCCTAAATATAGCCAGTTGGAAACAGTTTCCCCCATTGTCATGTTCAGCATACCCAACATACCAGATTTGGTTGCATATGCTTTACATGTACATGTATATTGTACATGCACAGTATATGACACAATGACCAAACCGCTGCAGCAGCTCTGTTTCTGCTTAGTCTCTTATGTTAGTTTCTGCTGCTACAGAGTCTAGACTGCATGCATTCCATAACTGTATGTCTTTTGTCTCCACCTTGTGTGTGTGTGTGTGTGTCTCTCTCTCTCTTTCCGGTCTTGTGTCTGTTGTCCTTTTGTTCTCCATGTGGATACATCTGTCCTCTGTCCACTTGTCATTCTTCACAAGGCTATAGCTGCTGTCGGTCTATTTGTTATCATAACTCTCCCATGTGTTTCTTTTGTCTTTGACATTTCCACTGTTGTAGCAACACTGACATATGAAGTCAGTCACATATGATTTTTTTCTTTTTTTTACCTTTCAAGTTAACATGCATTAGGACGTGGTCAGTAGTTCTTGATCACACCTCCTAGTCTGCCCATAGGAAGTCTTATATGTGTGCTTCCTGCTGTCTGATGCTGATACATATATCTCACAGCACCTCATCGATGTCCCCTCTCTGCTCTGCAGTGTGGAGGGCCCGACTAGAGGATGGGGCCCTGCTGCAGTCTTTGTCACAGTGGTTGTCAGCGGCCCAGATTCAGATTCAGAGTATGAGCTCTGAACAAGGCCCTCTGCCTTTTACTCATCTACCCACTCACTCTCTTTCTGTCCCTAATTACAATAAGCTTGAGCACAGTTAATGGCCTGGCTATAGTCATCAAAAGAAATCTGTTCATAATTCCTACTCTTATGAAGATCACCTTGCTTTTTGATATTTTATACTTAACATGAAAATAAAAGAGAAGAAGACGAGTGTTTTTGTCACACAGCTCTCTCTGTTGTTGGTGACTCAGCTCAGTTTGTGTGAGACACTTTGGTGCAGTGTTTCAGTCTTCCCTAAAGCACCCTGCCCTGTATTAGTTACTGTGTGAAGGTGATGCCCACCTCTGTCTCTGTGCCAGGAGACGCCTGCAGGAGGGATCTGCTGACTGTTGAAGGACAAGGACTGTGGCTGTAGAAGCACTTGGGTGGCGTATATGTTATACTGCATCATACTGCAAAAAATAGCCCTAATTAGCCATTCATTATAATGGCTGTAACATTTGTTTGGAGCTGTTGGGTCTTACTTTGATGTTATAGCTTTTCTGCTTTGGGGAATTCCCTCTCCAGTTAAGAGAATAATCCTACATGACTTAGTGCCATATACTGTATATTACCCTTTTGTCCTTAGTTCCGGCAGCTGCTAATACTGAGTGTGGCTTCCCCAACCTGGCCTCTCTGTCCACAGTTCACAGGCATAAGAGCTATTTAGTCAACAGAGCCAGTGGGACATTGAATCCTAAATCTCTTCCCTTCCTCACGCTCCACTGGCCCAATTATGAACCCAATCACAGCAGCACCTACCATCAGGAAACACCACTGTGTGGAAGTGAAGGAATGAGTGAATAAATGAAGGAATTTAGGAAATGTCAGAAAGTCAGAAAGGAGTCTGAGGTTTCATAAAAATCAAGTTGTTGTGGTTTCAATGCATGTTTCAGTTCAAAAAAGCTGCTTGTGTCAACACAGACAATGGGAAGTTTCCTACTGTGAGAAGTGCAGCTGCATGTTACTGAGTGTGAACATGTTCTGACTGTTAAATTGTATCAATGCTAATGTTATTTCTTCTCTCTCTGTCTCCCGTGGGTTTCCTCTGTTTATGATGGATTGCCCCTCTCTTTCAGCAGGAAACAATCTAAGGTACGTAAGTTTCATCTGCTTCTGTTGCTACAAAAAAACAAAACTGGCTAGCATAAACAGAGCTGAAGCACAGTATCAGCAGAAACAGTCAGAAGTTCTAGTAGCCAATCTGTAGTGACTTCTCAGTGATGGTTCTGGTATCACAGATACTAAAATCATCCAGAAGCAGGATACCACACAGGCAGCACTATTCCTCTGAGGGGCTGAGAGGCATCCTGCACAGGTCGATCTACAGTTGTGGCGTTGTTTCTAGGGACATGATTGAAAGTGTTTTAGTAGTTTGGTTGGTCAGCAGGAGCCGGATAGATGTCCGTGTGAATGTGTCAGCGCTCTAAGATCTCGTGAACACCCACAAAGGCTCTACAATGAGAGAGGGATGAGCGCGGACACTGGGGCAGTGTGAGTGCGCATTCAAAGCTGCATTGTTGGAGTGCACCCCCCCTCCCCCCTTGACAACACGCTGGTGACTAGCTCAGAGATGTTTCACACACCAGGGACGGGGCTTTGTGCTCAGTGCGCTTGGCTGCTGACGGGACCGGGGGAGTGTTAGCGCGGGCCACAGGCGTGCGTGGTCTCTGGGGCCCGTGAGCCTGAGTTACCCTGTAATACCCTTCAGCTAGACGAGCACGTGGCTGTCTGCTAAGTTATAGAGGCACTCAAATTAGTCTCCCTGCATTCTAAAGGGTAAACGGAGGTTGCAGTCCAATCACGTTCGACCAGTTTTCATCCTAGAAATGACAAAAAGGGCATTGTGCTTCTCAGCTTTATCATTATTTGTACTGTTGATTAATAGTAATTGTCCAATCAAGACCAATCAAGAACAATTTGTTACCCTCAGGCTCGGCAGAGACAGCCCTAGTTACCAAACCAGCCCTAATTGAGAATGATGGCACTTTTGTTCCTTTGAATGGCACCCACTCACTTGTGTGAAGTCACAAGAGGAGGTCTTGCTTTCAAGGCATTCAGTGATCTCAGTGCTTCCCATGCTGACTGTGCAACCAGTGGTTCCAATAGCCCTTATTATGATTAGAAGGGAGTTCAGTTATTTGGGGTATTTGTGTTGGGGAAGGTGCTTTGGCAGAGCAGCAGCAGTGCACTGAAGGCCAGGAGTAGTAATGTGCAGCAGTGCTGTGCACTGCAGGATGACAGTGCAGCTGCAATTATTCCCGCATCTCAGAAGAAATCTTAAAAAGACAAGTGGCCGAGCTTTTATTTTTTATTTAGCCTTTATTTAACCAGGAAAGCCATACAATACAATACAAAATATATATGAGACTTTTCTGTACTTTGAAACTACTCAAAGGGGAAATTGAAGGGAACATTAGATACGTGGGGTTTGAGTGGATTTGCAGCATATACAGTAACAGAAGCTGTTCTGTCTGTGAGGAGTAGGGGTCCTTGGTGAATGAGGCCACTGCTCTTCCCCATAGAGCATCTTCTCTGTGTGTTATCCACCCCGAGCTCATGCAGGTGCCTGGGGGACACAAGGGGTCTCTGCTGCTCAAGTCTGTGTTGTGAGACTGAGGGCTGAGAGCCAGCCTGCACCACCGGGAACAGCTACAGCTCCGTTTCCTGGGAGACGAGGGTCACCGGGTGCTGGAATTTCTTCTGGGGAGTGCTGACCCTGATTTATGAATTCATTTAACTCCAGCCACTATGACAAAACACGCGGCAGCTAGCAGTAGATTTGTGCAGACAGTCATGGCGAGGTCTTAACGAGCATTACCTCAACACAATACTCGGTTAGACTTCATCTTACTCACTCAGACAAGCTCAGTCCTGCTGATTTACTGTATGGTGTGGCACAGTAAGCCTGTTTTTGTACCACAGAAGAAGTGAGACCACTCCTAAGAAAGATCAGGTTGTGTTGTACTGTACATGCTTGGACAGGTGTAAGAAGTGTGTGTTTACACTCCCTGTGCTGACTCCTCTGCAGGTGTTCGCCTTTGACCACTGTTTCTGGTCCATGGATGAGTCCAACGTTCCAAAATATGCTGGTGAGTCATAAATGCCGAAACTGATCCTTCACTCGTCACCAATGAACTCAAACCATGACCCATGTAAAAACCAGTGCAGGGAAACTCCCTACTTGATGGAAAGCTGTTTTTGCATTATGCAAAGCAAAGCATTGTGTGGGCATACATGGTAATTTGCATTTTGAGTGAATACATTCAAATATGCAATCAAGGGAGTTGTATTTGTATTGTTTCAAAACAATAAAATCATCATGGGGTTTTGTGCAATATATACTAAAATACTGGACAGCTGTATTTCTATCATATTGTGCTTATGTAATCATCTACCAGTGTCTCCACCCACACGGTATATTCAATTTATTCATCTACCATTCATTCCCTTCTTCCATTCATTTCTCTAATGAGTGCTGTACTGAAAAGGTTACAGCTACAGATTTTGTAACATCTATAGAAAAGAGGTTATTACTGCCAGTCCGAGGCAGATTTACATAATCATTGTAGACATCTTCCTTGTCATATCACTCGCATTTTGTGATGGAAATGTAATGCCTATATCTGCTTTGTGCTGAACCGACAAGGCAATCTGTTCAGTGAAGGGCTGCCTCAAGGGCCCGGGCCAAGGCTTTATTTAGCTCATTAAACAGCTGTCCCATTCAGCAGGAGCATGACAGTGAAGCAACACAAGAGATTTCTCTACACAGGCCAGCTTTTTCCACATGAGCAGACAGGAATCTGTCACCTTTCACTAGGCTTATTCTTCATCGTTTCTTGTTTAGTGGCCCTTGTCGATACATTGTCTCTGTAGTAATTTTACTCCACTAATTTAAAGATGCAAACCAGACAACTAGTAGTTCTCTTACAAGTGAATGGTTTATCTGTTTACCATAATCTCCATGGTGACTGATTCTTTGTCTAAAAGGTCAAGAGGTGGTGTTCAAGTGCCTTGGAGAGGGAATACTTGAAAATGCATTCCAGGGATATAATGCCTGCATATTTGCCTATGGACAAACAGGTAACTAAAAATCCAGATGAAGTCTACATTGAGTCACTCATTTCTTTCTTCTTTTTTTTTTGCTAAATCCATTACACCATGCAGTCTTTGAAGCATTTATAAATGATGAATTGCCTGTATTATACTCAACGTTAAGCCTTTAAGTATATTCACAGGTCGAGTTGTCTCCAGATGTGTCTGTGGAAAGTTTAAAGATCAGGAAGACTTGTATTTCTGATCACACTGGTGAATCACTTAACTCATATCCGTTCTCACTCTGAATCAAATTAGCTCCTTTATCCCACTTCCTGTCTTAGAGGAAAACACTTGGTAAAGAAAAGAGACACACCTACTGGAAAGTTTGAAGAGAAGAGCACAAATATTTCAGTTTGATTTGTCCAGTACTTTGCTTTATGACCAAATACCTGCAAAACGTATGACATTCCCGTCAACCTCAGATGCACTTTGTGTTTAGTGCTAATTAGCAAATATTAGCATTAACACGCTAAACTAAGACGGTGACCATGGTCAACATTACATCTGACAACATCTTGCCATTGTGAGTTTGTTAGCAAGCTGACGTTAGCATTTAGCTCAAAGCTGCACAGAACTGCTAACATTAATAGACAATTTGTTATTATATGATAGGATGGCCATTTTTCTGCAGATGGGCTCAAGAAAAGAAGTTAAATCATTTCTGAAATCAAACAGTTTGTGGTCATTGTCAATTTTGTTTTACTGTTATTGAAGCACTGCATTGTATAGAGCTCTCTCTGTAGGGGAAATAATCATGTGTGACTCTGCAATGTCCATCCAGGTTCAGGCAAGTCCTTTTCCATGATGGGGAATGGGGAGCAGCCGGGTTTAATCCCTCGACTGTGCTGCTCGCTGTTTGAAAGGGTCCACAGAGAGGGGAGTGAGGCCCATTCTTTTAAGGTGGAGGTGTCCTACATGGAGATCTACAATGAGAAGGTCCGTGACCTGCTCGATCCCAAAGGGTGAGTCTGATGTGTGGTCTTGTACTTTTTCTTCATAAGAAACACGAAACCTCGCTGAATTTAATTAGCTAATACTTTGCTTTTGACCTGGGGGTGACAGACACAGCTGTTCTTACAAACTGTGGTGTAATTTTCTCATAGTCTTGATTAACTCCAGCTCCAGCACGAGCAGTGACCTCTCCGTCAGCTCCCACTTTGTGTTAGTTTGCATCTCCGTTTATAGCTCTGTTGTGTCTAGCAGTCTGAATGGGAGATGGCGACAGAACGATGTGAGTAGGAAGCTCAACCCAGTCATTTCCTGCAGAACAGCGGCCAGCTTCGTCCTCTGACACTGCTGCATTCTTTGCCTGCGTGGTCTGATGTGGGTTGGCAGACGGACTGCAGGGGAGAACGAACTGTGAAAGAGTGTGTTTCAGGGACATCTGTTAGTGAAGCTGGGAGCAGGAGCGCGGTCAGAGCAGCCTGTGAGCCGAGCCCCAGAGAGGGACTACAGCGGAGTGCTCTGTGTGCTGCAGATGTCTGAAGATGCAGCCAGACCCATTTCGATGGCAACTTCCTCTTGCTTATATAACAAGCCTCACACTCTCTTGATTTTCCCGTCTATCTGCCTCTGTGTTTTTTTAGGGTTAAACGTTGGCTGTGGTATAGACACGTGATACAGAGTCAAGTGTAAATAGGATCTCTGTCATACTATGAGTTGGTAGCTGGCTGTGGTGTATCTAGTGGTCCCATCCTCTTGTTTGCTGCAGTGGGTGGTAGATTACTATCTTCTTCACCTGGCAGGAAGCCAGGTGAAGAAGATAGATAAGCTTCAGTTTACCCACCTGCAACATCTGGTGAAACACCTTACCTACCCTCAGTTTAAATGTATTTTATTAGGATGTAATTCACATTTTAAAAATCATGCATTGTGTTAAAAGATAAATCTGGTAAGCAAATACCGCGACAAGACCAAAACCAACAATAAATTGATCTACTAACAAGTATTGTCTGTGATGCCTGATAAGCTTATCTCTCTGTCCAATAGACGTCCATTGTTGTCAAAAACACATCAATGAGACACACTGGTGTATTGGGTGACATGTTATTACGATGAACATGGGCACTGTAGATTATTTTGAGTCAATCCCACACACACTGTCCTATTGTCCTAAATATACATTAGAGCAGCCAAATCTGCTGCTGAAAATAGTTCCCAACAAATACACAATTTACTCCTGTTTAGTAACTCTTGTTAAAAACTACAGTCCCGGCTGTTTGAGAAAATGATGTGGCTTTTTTTAAAATGACTTTGGACAGAGCCACAGGAAGGTTTGGGAAGTCAGAAAGTACTGAAAGATGGAGTAACACATTGTTTGTGTTGGTCTTTTTAATAAGATATTTGTTGACAATAAAAAATTTGCAAGCCTTGTCCTTTAAGAAACTTTTCACGTGAATGATTTTTTTCATGTTACAACTTGGCATCAAACTCCTGTTAACATTTTATTGCCATTTTAGTGTATGTTGATGAAGAGTTAATTATTTCAATATTGCATGAGAGCCATTCCATTCATTTCCACAAGTAGTAATAGTAGTGTAAGAATAACATATGCAACTTTTTAAAATAAGATATCCTGCCAGGGATATTTATGCTGTTATTCTGAAATAGCTTTGTTACCAAATATTAATAGGAGGCTGTTTCTAATTTCCCAGAAATTAATTTGAGTAAATGTTCCAAGAGGAGGGTAAATAAGCCATATGAGCTTCTCAAAACCCTGAAGCATTCATTTATGTTTTCATTTATTCTGATCAAGCACAGAGGAGATGCTTTTGGCTTCTCCAAAGAAATAATTTGTTAAGCTGCCATAAGTGCTAAGAAGTGTTACATGAAAAGGACTTCCTAGAGAGAGGAGTGTCAAATCAGTTCAAATTTGTCTTAATTCTTTTTTGTCGCACATATAAGTATTCTCCCTTTTTTCTTCTCTTTCTTTTAATCATTGTGTTGTTTTCTGTATTCTTCAAGGAGCCGACAGTCCCTGAAAGTCCGTGAACACAAAGTCCTGGGTCCTTACGTGGATGGTCTGTCTCAGCTGGCCGTGACCAGCTTTGAGGTGTGTCTTTCACCCTTCTGTCATCACACTGCGACCGGAGGCGAAGCTGCATCCACCCTGTATCACTTGACCAAAGGCCTCATATTTCACATACGCACATGATTTATAGCATCCAGCAGAAATGCCTTTATATTATATCCCCAGTTGTCAAACCACTGATTTACATTTGGAATAACCATTTAGTTTCAAACCCTCCAAAATGCAGAAACTCTAATGACGCATATCCCTGATGTGGGGATGTAGTCATGGGGTTTCGTGTAGTTTATATGCCAGATCTTGGCAGGGCCTTCCTTAATTAAGTTTAAACATCTCCACCCTGTTCCTCTGTGCTCTGCTCTGCCTGATATTAGTCCAGTGGATTGCCCACAGCCTTGGCCCACTGCCTGCTGTGGCACACAGCCATGTGTGAATACCGTCTGACTTTACTGTTATAATAATGATCCATGAGCAAGTTGTAAGCAAGTGTCTTTTTTCAAACTTTCCTAAAACATATTTTCTTTTATGACCTCACTCTCTATCTTTTTAGGACATTGAGGTGTTAATGTCGGAGGGGAACAAATCTCGCACAGTTGCAGCCACCAACATGAATGAGGAGAGCAGTCGATCACATGCCGTCTTCAGTATCATTGTCACACAAACACTTTATGATCTCCAGTCTGGGGTCAGTCTTCTCAGCCACTTTCACAATGAATTGCTCGTTGAATTTACTGAAACTAATGACCTCATTTGTGTTCATCCTATAAATGTATTCCTCTTATCACGGGGCCGACTGACTGTTTGTTCATGTTGTCATGGTAAACAGAATTCAGGGGAGAAAGTGAGCAAGTTGAGTCTGGTTGACCTGGCAGGAAGTGAGCGAGTGTCCAAGACTGGAGCTGCCGGAGAGAGACTCAAAGAGGGCAGCAATATTAACAAGTGGGTATATTCTTTAATATGAAAGGCATACAAATATATATAAGTCCAATAATCCTTTGACAGGTTAACACCGAAGGTGCTTAAATAGATTTTTTTGTGTGTGTGGTTGTAGGTCTCTCACCACATTAGGCTGTGTGATTTCTGCTCTGGCTGATCAGTCTGCAGGGAAGGGGAAGGCCAAGTTTGTGCCATACAGAGACTCAGTCCTCACCTGGCTACTGAAGGTTTGACCAACAAATGACTCATATTTATCACTGCCTTCTGTTTTGGTTGTTTTTGTTATAATGATATGTGATTGTTCTAGGTGTGCTGACATGTGACTGAAAGGTGACCAAAAACGTTCCTTTGTTGTTGCAATCTTTGCACCGTGCATGTTGACTGAAAGGAAAAAATTTAGCAGCTATGCTTCCTTGCAACATGTTTTCTTGTCTTCAGGACAATCTTGGCGGCAACAGCAAGACAGCAATGATAGCCACAGTGAGTCCAGCGGCTGATAACTATGAGGAGACTCTGTCCACGCTACGCTATGCAGACAGAGCCAAGAGAATCGTCAACCACGCCATTGTGAATGAAGACCCCAACGCTCGTATCATCAGAGAGCTCAGGGAGGAGGTGGAGAAGCTCAAGGTTCAGCTCTCTCAGGCCGAGGTGAGAGAAGGGATTGGGTGGACCGAAGAGGCTCACAAATTATAAATGAATCCCTGCCAGTTTTGTCATCAATCTCATGATGATCCAGATTGATGCTGATTGTTTTTTTTTCCATTGTTCCCATCAGTCCATGAAGGCTCCTGAGCTGAAGGAGAAACTGCACGAGTCTGAGAAACTCATTCAGGAGATGACAGTCACCTGGGAGGAGAAACTAAGAAAGACAGAGGAGATTGCCACAGTATGCACATCAGACATAAACAGACTCCAAAACCTTAAATTCTAATTCAGCATATTTATTCATACAGTCACACTGTTATTATCTATGTTTACAGGAACGTCAGAAGCAGCTGGAGAGCATGGGCATCTCTCTTGAGACATCGGGGATTAAAGTGGGTGAAGACAAGTGTTTCCTGGTCAATCTGAATGCTGATCCTGCCCTAAATGAGCTACTGGTCTACTACCTGAAGGTAATACAGTTTTAAGAATGTGAACACTGGCAAGATAACTAGTCGCAGGTACTACACAGTCCTCACTACCGTCGCCCCCCTACTGCCTTTAAAATTTTTCCATTAGTACATCAGGATTTATGCTCATTTGTGGGATTACAAAGTCCCAGGTGACCACACTGGAAAAATAACATAAACAGTTAAATGCATTTATGAGGGCTTTTATTTACCAGGCTCTATTTAATTTATATGGTTCTATTAACATCTGAACCTGCATCTGCCCCACTGTTCCCCTTAAATTTCTACTTAAGGAGCTCTAAATGAAGATAAATATATTATCCACACTGCATGACAATGTCACACTTTTATTCTTATTCCAAGGATTCTTTACAGCAATATTTTGCCTATATTAAGGTACATATTCAACCCAAAGATACCATTTATATTTGTAACGGCACCACTAAATAACATGGAAATTTTGTAGATTTCACAGATAATTGCTGTATCTTTCACTAGTCATTGTAAATACATTGCCACAATTAAAGATACATTGGTCAACCTTGTCACTATACATGGTGAAAACAGACATTTTCTGTCTCTTTCCTTCGCACCTCAAACACAATTGTATGGGTGAGGGCCATGAATGGATGGAAGGTATTGGTGACGTGTTGCCATGTTGTTTATGGCAAATGCTGTAGCATTTTGTCTATAGTGGCAGCAAAAGTCACAAATCCAAAACACCTCGTAAAGTTTGTACAGATACTAAAAGGTTCTGTCACATTTTGGGAATTAGTTGCTCCTAAAAAGCCAGTTAGTCACTTCCTTATTCATCCGTGGTATTACAGTATATTGTTAACAACACAGTATGTTGCAGTGATCCAGATGACACTGTGAGAGCAGAGACGAGTCCAGTAAGAGCAGGCCTGGACTTGCAAAGCAAAGCACTGAAGTGGAATAACCAACCAGTTAGCTGGACCTGTAAGGGCAGAGGCATGTGAGAAAGCAGCCTGTGCAGAACAACAGGCCTTTGTCTGGGTTCTGCAGGCCAGCCTGGCATATCAGTGTGGAATGAGTGAAATGGGTTAGTTCGCTGCAGGGTAGGACATCCTCTAGAAGCTGGGATGTTTGTTTAACAACGCCCACTCTGCAATGAGAGAGACGCAAGTTTTTTCACTTAGGCCTGGTTTTACTCTTGAATTTCGTGAACTTAAAGATTTACTGACTTTTATTTTTCATACTTTTGTGCCGTTTTGTAGCTCTTAAGTTTATGAACCGAAAGTTGGAAGAAGATGTTTGGTGTAATTATTTTCAGATATATCATTATAGTTTTCGTAATCTGTCCTCCACCTGTGTGTAGGAGCACACGCGTGTGGGCGCGGACACGTCTCAGGACATCCAGCTGTTTGGGATTGGTATCCAGTCGGAGCACTGCGTCCTGGAGCTCTGCCCAGATGGTGATGTCACCCTGATGCCCATAGGGAATGCCAGGTGAGTTACTATACAACTACCTCCATCGTACTCTCTGGTTATCTCTGTGTATCTGTCTGTTGTCTCTCTCCTTTATGGATGACTGGACCTCAGCGTTTCACATGACCTCACTGTACAGGAATCTATGAGCTCCTCGCTTTGATATCAGAGCCATGTCTCCCTCCCACCACAAAGAGATTGTTCCTTCTCAATTAGTTTTCCCGGTTTAAAGATGAAGATGATAATTCCATCTGACATCTTCATTATTAGAATTAAATTCCTCCGTTTTCCACAGGACCTGTGTGAATGGAACAATGATTGATTCCTTGGTGCACCTGTGGCACGGAGATCGTATCTTATGGGGCAACAATCACTTCTTCAGGTATAAGACTTGTCATTGTGTGGCCACATCCAAATGTGCGTGAAATGAAATAAAAAAGTCACTGATTGGAAGCCCTGTTGCTCTGTAGGATTAATCTGCCTAAACGAAAGCGGCGGGACCGTTTAAAGGAGCTGGAGAGAGCTTCTCCCAGAGAGAGCTTCATGGAGGCCGATGTGGAGACCGCCAGCGAGGCCTCTTCTGAGCAGGACTACAGCTATGAGTTTGCCCAGATGGAGGTCATAATGAAGACTCTGGGGAACAATGGTATGATTAGGATAATCTGCCTTCTCTCAATCTACATGGTCCTTTAGGCTTTCAGGCCGCAGCTGTATACAGAGTGTGTTCCACTTAGGTTTCTCAACCTTCAGCTTGTTCCAGCTACTCTGACCAAATAGTAACTTCTTTTAAAAATGTCATTTTAACTTTAACACAATCCTCCGCTCTTTGTTTATCTCCTTATCTTGAATATAGAAAAGCACAATTCTAGTGTTAACTGCAACAATCAGTTGACTATTTTGTCAGTTGATTATTGTTACAAAATGTACATTTTTGTAGTCAGATGTGACCTGTGTGGAGCTGAGATGGGACGAACAAAAGACAACTACCACAGCAGTTAGGGCTCAAAGTAATGATCTTAAAATGTCCAATGAAAAATGGACATCACAATTTCCTAGAGCCCAAGTTGAAATTTGTTTTGAGTCATCAACAGTCCAAATATGTTCAATTTATGATGATACAAAACAGGGAAAAGCAGCAAAGACTAACATTTGAGAAGATGGAGTCACTAAATATTTGGCATTTGTGCTTGATAAGATGAATTGATATAAATGAATCATAAAAATTGCTTCGATAGACTAAATGATTATTCAAATGATAATTTTAGCACTCACACACATTACAATAAGAAAATTATTGACTTTCAAGACCATAACTTCTTGTGGGAAAAAATTTTTGATTTGATATTCTTGAGAGAATTTGTGGATTTTCCCACTAAAGCCAGAGTCCATGAAAGGAACTGCCCTTATCAATAATACTTTTCAAATCATAACTGTATTTGTTATCAGCTGTGGTGGTTGCTGTTTGGTTTATTTTCTCAAATACTGTCCTGTTCCTTCACTTTGCCCAGTGCTGCTCCTGTTGGTTATTATCAAGACTTGTGAAATGCGTTGTTTCTCGTGTGTGTAGACCCTATGCAGAATGTGGTCCAGGTGCTGGAGAAGCAGTACCTGGAGGAGAAGCGGACGGCTCTGGAGGAGCAGAGGATGATGTATGAACGAGAGCTGGAGTCGCTACGGCAACAACTGTCTCCCGAGAAAACACCACAACACCAACGGAGCAGCAGCGACCGCCTCACGTTCCCAACGCACACACCGCACAGCAAGCTGCGACTGTGGACAGAGGAGCGGTTAGTGGAGTGCACTCACACTAATACACACCTTTTACTGTTTACTATTTTAAAATCAAAGTATATTGC
Source organism: Maccullochella peelii (assembly GCA_002120245.1). Taxonomy (NCBI): domain Eukaryota; kingdom Metazoa; phylum Chordata; class Actinopteri; order Centrarchiformes; family Percichthyidae; genus Maccullochella; species Maccullochella peelii. The sequence continues at coordinate 205,868 of LKNJ01000306.1, forward strand.
TTTAACCACAGTGGCATTAAATATCCACAACATTCATCTCATTAGGAATACTTGGGTATATGAACATGTAGGGAATGTGTCCCCAGAAAATCATCAAATTTTTGAAGCATGGAGTCAGATTTTGTTGCTGATTCAGCCTGACTCAGTCAGTTCCTGCAGGTTTATCAGCGAGTCATGATGCTATAAAGTTCCTCCTCACCTTGAAGATGCCATGAGATCAGATTTAGACAGTGAGCAGGGATCTGGAACGAAATAAAGTTACTCCTCAGTGAAGGAGTGACTCTTCTGCTTAAACTTCAAATCACATGTTTTTCAAGTCAAGTTTAGTCAATGAGTAACTTCCTTCTCAACTCTGACTGAATGATCTCTGTGTTCTGTTGTCTGTGTGTGTGTGTGTGTGTGTGTGTGTGTGTGTGTGTGTGTGTGTGTGTGTCAGGGATGAGCTCTTTCGTCAGAGCCTTTCTCGACTCAGGGAGCAGGTCGTGAAAGCCAACACCTTGGTGCGAGAAGCCAACTTTTTGGCAGAGGAGATGAACAAACTGACTGACTATCAGGTCACCCTTCAGATTCCTGCAGCCAACCTCAGTGCCAACCGCAAGGTCAGACCTCTAAACCCCCAGTAATCACACACCATCACACATCACCTTACTAGAGATGATGGTATCTCATTGGTACAGACTTTATTGTCGTAGCCTTTTGGCGGGATATTTCAAGGTGTGAATAGCTACTGAAATATAAGAAGTGACTTAATCTTTTAACCTGTTTTTATGTAGCGTGGAGTGATAGTGAGCGAGCCGGCCATTCAGGTGCGGAGAAAAGGGAAGGGGACCCAGGTGTGGACCATTGAGAAGCTGGAAAACAAACTGGTGGATATGAGAGACCACTACAGGGACTGGAAGGAAGGCACAGAGGAGATGGTAAGAAACAGGAAAAGATAAGTAGAAACGTTTTTTTTTTTTATGAATTGTTATCATTATTCAGGTGTTCCTCTGTGTTTTCAGAATAACAAGGCAAACAGTAGTCACTGTGACCCATTCTATGAGGCACAAGAGAACCACAACCTGATAGGAGTGGCCAACATTTTTCTGGAGTGCCTTTTCCATGATGTCAAACTGCAATATGCTGTCCCCATCATCAGCCAACAGGGAGAGGTAAGGGTACACCAACAAAAACAGATTAAAACACAGATAAATTATTCATGCTGCAGCTGTCCAATATTGTTATTACATCAGGCCCATATAAAAGGATGATGAATAGGTGGTGCACATGTAGAGACAGGCTATCAAAGACATTTTGTGACATTTTTTGAATGGGGGAGATGACGTCTCCCTGGCCTTTGTGTGCAGGTAGCAGGCAGGTTGCACATTGAGCTGATGCGAGTCAGTGGAGCTGTACCAGAGCGCCTGTCTGGGGGAGACGACTCGTCCGAGAACTCCAGTGAGAGTAGCTGCTATGAGGTGATGGACACCAACGGGGAAATCGTCCACATGGCCAAGAGACTCACCTGCAGGGTAAAAGCCACTTGTCACTGGATTTTAACAAAGATAGATATTATTAAATTGTACAGGGATTGTTCCGCTTGTTTTTGTTTGCAAATGCACAGGCTTTTCACTGGGAGATATTGTTCTAAGATCACCTAACATCAGCGCTCAGTAACTCAGCTTCATCATGTCTGCTTGTCTCTTTGCTGCAGGTGCGGATCAGGGAGGCTACAGGTCTGCCGCTCAACCTGTCCAACTTTGTCTTCTGTCAGTACACCTTCTGGGAGCACGGTGAGCCCACTGTGGCTCCTCCCATGGTCAGCCCAGACAGACCGTCCCCTCGAAGCCCAGATGCCCAGTTTACTGTCCAGTTTGATCATTGCAAGGTAAGTGAAAAGGAGCTAATCGGAATTTTTAATTCCTGTAACTTGTGTAAACTACTTTTATTTTCAACTCCACCACAAACTTCTTGTCTTTGTGCAGGACTATGTTGTGCACGTCACAGATGAGTTTGTGGAGTTCATATCTGATGGAGCGTTGGCCATAGAAGTGTGGGGTCACCGCTGTGCTGGGAACGGACGTTCCCTCTGGGAGTTAGACGCACTCGAGGCCAAGACCCAGACGCTCCGAGACAGGTACATGTATCACACTCAGACCATTTGCAGACACTGACGCTGACACCTCACTAATCTTGGTTGGTTCTAGGTGGAATGAGGTGTCTCGCAGGATCGAGTTGTGGATCTCCATCCAGGAGCTGAATGAGCAGGGAGAGTACTCGTCTGTGGAGCTGAGTCCCGGAAAAGACATCAGCACAGGAGGAGTCTTCCAACTCCGACAGGTCAGAAAAAACTATGAGCAAGTTTGCCTTTAGGTCAGACTGGCTCCCCTACTCCCCCTACACACACTTAAGAGGATCATAACTAATTATGTAATTCTAAACAGCCCTGTATATGTAGTACTTTGAGAGTGCAGTGCTGGAAGCAGCAATCTGATGTTGAATTATGGGGATTTGTCCAAGCAGGGTCACTCCAGGAGGCTGCAGGTGTGTGTGAAGTCGGTCCAAAACTCAGGCACTCTGCCTCTGCTGGTGGAGGCCGTGCTGTCTGTCTCTATTGGTTGTGTGTCTGCTCGCTCCACCAAACTGCAGAGACCACTCGACAGCTACCAGGTCTGTGAATACACATTTTTGCATATACTCACATGCAGCTTAGACTACAAAGCTATCATGTTAACGAAAATAGGATGCGGATGTGTATGTAACTGATTCCGCATTAAAACAGAAAAGTGTTTGGGGAACAGTATGCTTGTTTCCTGCCAGTGATATACAATATTATGCTGATTTAGCCAAAACACGTTTAGTCCATCTCTGGTTTCATGCCATGGCTGGTTCAGCTGGATAGCTGGCAGTGAGTCTAAAGAAGGCCAAGGAATGTACAAACTCGTTAGTACCCTGTTTGTTCTGTAAACATGCACTGATGTGCCCTGATGTAGAAAGAAAGCAACGATTTGATAAATTAGTAGTCACGGAATCGTATTTTCCACATTCAGAATAATTCAAGAGTAAATTCTGGTTCTGGTTACTGTTTTAATTACTCAAACGCATATAAACACTGATTATTCTTTCACATCACTGACATTCCTAGAAAGTTACATGAGCGGTGAGTGCTAAGCTATGAGCTGTCCTGTCAGGGCCTTTTCTGGTTCCCCACATTTGACTGAGTGTGTTCTCTCCTGCCAGAGAGAGGTGGAAGACGATGTGGATAGTTATCAGGTACCCTCTCAGTCTCCTCCTGCTGCTGCTCCCCCTGTAGTTCATTCTGCACCATGAAGGAAACCAACTGGTCATGTGTTTGCAACTAGGCCTGTTGCTGAGGGCATGTGAGGCAGGAGGCAGAGCGCTGTGTCTCCACCAACTAAATGAGTGCTTTATTAAACAGCAGCTGCACATGCGGATGATTTCTGCTGTAATTATCAATCACACCAACCATTCTTTGGCAGCCCTCGATGCAAAATACAGTTCCACCCATGGCTGAGCTCCCAGCCGGCAGTCTGTCTGCCAGGGATCTTGTCCCGCTCACTCTTGCCTTTCCCCTCAGGTTGTGCACACTAATGCTACCATTTGCTGCAGGAATAATAAGCCTCACTTAATCACATGGGCATTGCATGGCTGCATGATTTACAGTACTTTGCATGGTGGAAGTAAGCTGACGTCAGAAGCGTAATATGGTTGGCTTTGAGCTCTGTTGGTTACTGTGGACATTGCAAAGAGGAATCCGCTCTCTGTGGTTCTCTCACAGAGTGATCTGGTGTGTATCCAGGTAGGACTTTGGGGGGTTGTGGCTGCATGTGTGGACATGTTAGTGTGTGCATGCAAGTGTGTATGTGTGAACGCACGTGTGTAAGTTACAAAGGGGTTAAAGGGAGGTTTTACGGTTTTGAGAATTTGACCATAATCGTCTTTCAGACAAGAATGCAGGCCTGAAGGCTTTGATTTTTAACACCTTGGGTTTGGGAACTTATATCAGGATTAGCTTGTATAATTTCTCAGAAGTGGGCGTATAAAGGAGCAGTTATGGCACTCCATCAGACAAATCGGCCCTGTGCACCCTCACCTTGCCCTGTTAACGCTTCACTGTGCCCTGCAGCAGATCCTCTACCTTACCAAGCCAGCTGGCACTGATTCTGGTCTCTGTCTGGTTCCAGGAGGAAGATCTCAACTGTGTTCGAGAGCGCTGGTCAGAGGCCCTAATCAAACGTCGGGAGTACCTTGATGAACAAATCAAGAAAATCATCAACAGACATGGTGAGTCCTTGCTACCACCTGCACGGTACCTGCTGTGTGTTGTCTGTATTTTCAGTATGTATGTCCATGTGTCGTGATGAAACCTCTCTCCTCATTTATGTATCCAGAGAAGTCAGAGGAAGATATTGAGCGTGAGGCTCGGCTGGTGGAGCAGTGGGTTGGCCTGACTGAAGAGAGAAACGCAGTGCTGGTCCCTGCGCCTGGCAGTGGCATCCCTGGAGCCCCTGCAGACTGGTAAAAAAAAACACAAATACTCTTCCATGCATATGTCACACTCACTTAATTTGCACCCCTTTTTGCTTTTTTCACCATTAACCTCATATTCAACTCCCTGTAGGACCCCACCTGCAGGAATGGAAGCTCACATCCCTGTACTCTTCCTGGATTTAAATGGTAAGGCAGACATATCCTTTATATGACTGACTCTCAGGCTGTACATACACTAACTGTCTTTTATGCCACCAGCGGATAATCTGACAGTAAATGAGCAGCTGACCGGCCCACATGCTGCAGGTGTTAACTCTATCCTGCCCAAGGAGCATGGAAGCCAGTTCTTCTATCTGCCCATCATCAGGCACAGTGATGAGGAGGTAAGCAATGGGGTTGTCTTCACTGCCCTCCTGTGGCCAAAAAGGGATACATATGCAAGGGATACATACACAAATACATATGCAGGTGTATTTATAGTGATTGCTTATCACATGACCACCATATGATCCTTGGCTTATAAAACTGAGTGAGATGTGTAAATGTAAAGTATTGGCTTTCCCATTGCTTCTTCGTCTACTAGTTTATTGTTGTCATGTTGTCATCATGTTTTGGCGTAAGACTAGCCCCAAAGCTCTTTGTTGAATTTTGCTAATTTTACAACTTTAATTGTTGCTAGGAGTTCTTTTTTCTCAGATAATTGCACACAAACAAGAGCACTTTAGGGCAACATATTTCTTCCTACAATTATGTGCATAACTGAACAATTACACAGTCTTGTAAATGCACGGCATCTTGCATGGAAGCAAGCATTTAAAAGAAAAGTCATTTTCATTTATTTTTCTTTGATGTTGAGCAGCAGCACTAACCCCACAGTAATCACCACCCTCTTTACTGTGCTGAAGTGTCATGAAATGGTGATTTTTCTGCTCATTAGCCAACTGCTGCAAACCCAAAGCCCCACCTACACGACTGTAATCCATGTCTCTGTGTGCGGCACAGATTCTCTCTCTGTGGATGATTGTGGAGCTACATTACTAAAACACAACTCTTCTAATCTGCCAGCTATCTGCAGTGTGCTCCTGGGACTCATCCATCCACGACTCCATGCACCTCAACCGTGTCACGTCTCCTAACGAACGCATTTACCTGATCATCAAAGCCACAGTGCAGCTCAGCCACCCCGCCTCCATGGAGCTGGTGCTCCGCAAGAGGGTCGCTGTCAACATCTACAACAAACAGGTTAATACAAGAGGGATCAGAGGAGGTCGGCCCATAGCAGAGGTGGGGTTTACAGTGATGGATTGTGTTTTAATAATCAACATTCATTTGATTTGTTTCCTACAGAGTTTCACTCAGAGTCTCAAGCGAAGAATGTCCTTAAAGAACACACTTTATTCCTGTGGTGTAACGTATGAGATTGTTTCCAACATACCAAAGGTACAACTCTGATTCTCTGATAAAACACAATATGTTATTTTACCACTGTATCTTAACAAAGGCTGCATGTGTGACAAATAACCTGTTTGGTGTTTCTGTACTGCATCTTCATCAGCCCTTTTCTAAGTTTCTTCTCTTTCCTTTCCAGGCCTCAGAGGAGCCAGAGGAAAGGGAAACCTTGGCCCTCATGGCTGCTCGCGGGGACAGCGAGGAGACTCAGGATGGAGAAACCTACATAGAGAAATACACACGGGGAGTTCTGGAAGTGGAGAACATCCTCAGTCTGGAGAAGCTACGACAGGTATTTTATACAGTAGCATATTTACATATTGAAACACAAGCAACAATACAATGTATATAATAGATGTCATTCCTCTATTGGGGGTCATGTAAAGATGCACCTGTCTTTGTTTTTTTCCCTGAAGGCTGTGACAGTGAAGGAAGCGCTCAGTGCCAAGGGGAGACACCTAAGAAGGAGTATCAGCACACCAAATGTACAGCATGTAATGAATACATCACTCACTGCACTGCCCACTGACCCATATGGAAATAAATGTTGTTAAATAATATGACACTGATAACATCTTGTTTCTTGCTCTCCAGTCTTCATGTAGTAAAACAGACCTGACAGGTTGTGAGGATGAAGACTGTAAGGTAAGTCAGGTGTGCCCTAACGAAACTCTGATGTTAGACTGCAGTTAACTCTTCTTGGCTGCAGATCACAAATGTAAATATTCTGTCATCCCAAAAATAAGAATGATTACGATGATATGATTATAATAGCCTTAGCCTTAAAATATATAGCTTTTCTTGGAGCTAAATGCTGCTTGTTATAATTGTCCCTTTGATAATGAAAAATCACACTTTTTAAGGTTTTACAAGGAATGTCTCCCACCTTGACACTAGGGGTCTCCACTTGAGCCCTGAGCTTGTACATGTAGTTGGTTAGAAGTAAAGTGCATGGTACAGTACAGTAGAAGAGAGTCTTTTAGCTGCTACAATACTTTCCAATATAATCTGTGTATTATTGTCTAGGACCACTGTGAGCATGTGGACAGCACCAGCTGTAATCCCCAGGAGGGCTCGCTTTGCACCACACCCATCAAAAGCAAAGAGAATCCAGGTAAACTACAGAAACAGCAAATGTGTAGCAGCTGCGTCGCGTCCTGACTTCCTTTCCTGGAGGAAATAGTGTTTGTGTTGCTACATTATAACCACTAAATGTTCCCACACAGGTTTGGTTCCAGAGAGCCCTACGTTCTTCAACTCCAGCCCCTTCAAAGTCCTCTCCCCTCAGCCACCTAAGTTCCTCAAGTCTCTGCTGCCAGTCAAAGAGGAGAACAAGGCAAAGAAAGTCCTGGAGGCCCGGCCGCTGCTGGGACAAGAGGTAAGGAGGAAGGAGTTAAATTCACTCTTTCTCAAGAGTGTTTGTTTTTGCCATGTTCCTTTTCCCATTGGACTTTTCTTCAGTCCCACATTTCCTTGTTTTGTCAGTCCTCCATTTTTACATTTTTTCCATGTCACTTATCATATCAAATTACTCTCTCCACAACATGGGATATATACTGACATTGACAAAAATTACAAATTGTCCAAAGCTGCCTGAGGATTTTTGTGAAAATGGCTTTGCTGTCGCGTATGACTGTACAAAAAAACAACCCATGATGGCGCCATCTACTGTGTTTATGTCACCGTACTCACATGAAAGAGCATGACTCACAGGAGCAACTGTGGAGAACCATAACACTAAATTAGACAAAGCTGTGCTCTAAAGTCTCATGTCTGATGTTGTTTGTGATAATTGGATTGTTCAGATAGTTTGTGGCTGTTCCAACCATTTGAACTAACCTTGCACATATGTTTTCATCCGTGCTTGAAGTGGAGTAAAAGAGATGCAGGTACTTTACAAATAATTTTCCAAATCTTTACAAATCCTAGTGGCAAAATTGGTTCAGTAAGCAGCAGGAGTAGAGCAAAAGAGAGGGAATAAGCTGTGACTGCAGTGGTACAGTGGCTGTAGTCTGGATTAAAATGGTTTTTTGTATGATATAAAAAGTCAGCAAGAGCTTAGCTGTTTGCTGCAGGCTCTAATAATGACTACAAACATGTGGACCTACTGCTCACAGGAAGTGTTAGTGCAATAAAAAATAGTTACTCATACTTAGGACACTTCAAGCACTGTTTTTTGTGAAATATTCTACTGCATGGCACTAATTGTATAACTGGCCTGCCCAGCTCCATGCATGCTGTTTGTGTGTGTGTGAAGGGTGTGCTGTTGTTCTGACCCATCCGCAGAGCATGCGCTCATGTGTGGACAGCCCTGCACTGCTCCCCCCTCCCTGCCCCTGGCACCGGCCCAGGGCAGGCAGCGAGGACCACTGCAAGCCTTCCACCTCCACCTCCACCTCCACCCCCACCTCCACCACCACCACTACTACTCCCACCAGCAGACAGCTCAGCCACACACTGCCACACACTGCTGTAAGTGCTACACACACCAGCACACACACCGCTCTGAGGATTACTGTAAGAGTTTTACACACACATATACACCCCATGACACACTGACGTGACACCGCTGTAAGTATCGCACTTAGACGTGTACACACTGCCACGCTTTGCTTTATGGATTACACATGAACCCCTTTTCAACCAGTCTCTATGCTGGTGTCACTACATATTAAGCTTTCTATGAACTGGCAGGATTTCCATTGAGGGACAGACACTTTCTGACAAATTGTGAGTTCCTTAGCAACAAACATACTTTGTTAAGTTCCAACAGAAGGTAAGTAAAAAATACAAAGTTACATAATGGTGAAGACCTAAGATCATTGCTGGTGTCTTGAGCATCACATCAAACTTGGCCGTTGATCAGGTTGATTCCCTGGTCAACTGATTCTGGTCTTTTTTTCTAACACAGAATCCAACAAGTCCAAATCTATTCTAATCTTTAGTATTGCACCATGTAGTGCCACCATTTGATTGTAGTTTTTGTAGTCTGTGTAGCACTGAACATGAGATGAAACCACATTGTGTACACACAGTGAAGAGAAAACACTTTTTGCAAAATAAAAAGAGACAACAGAACTTTTTTTTTCTTCACCAATGAGGACATTGTCCTGAGTGTTAATATTTAGGTTTCAAAAAAGTTGCTGACAATGCTGCTATAACAGTGTATTACAGTAAATGAATACAATATGAGATAATTATAGCCCTAATATACTTTGTTTTAACATGCCTAATTTAGTCTATTATTTCCGAGCACCCATATTTTGCTATTCCGTCACATTGTGATATACAGTATACCTCTCTCAACCCCAACATCACCAGTGCCTTGAGATCGGTAGGTTTACGATGTCTTTTACAGTGTCAGTTTTCTTGAGTCCGCAGTGAAATGCTCAGAACTATAGAATTTGTGGCTGTGGCTCCCGCAGTTTTTGAAAAAAGGGGTAACATAGCCTCACACTGCCATGTTTCAATGCATACTTTACATACTTTGATGGCTCAACAACCATGTGTAAACCCATACATGAGTACAATGGTACATTAGCAAACACCTTCAAGCAAAGTTAAGAAAACAGAAAAATGTGCCACATTATTCATGTTCCATTATCACATTTGACAGCATTTTTCCATTGTCTTCATTCACTTTAAAAATAGTGTTTATACAGGCTAATGCTTCATACAGGCTATAGCTAACATCATGTCTGGTGGGATGTGTCTTTTGTCCTGCTGCTGTTGTTTTGTCCAGCAGGACTCTGAGGACGAGGAGACGGATGTGGACATGACTCTGAATCTCGATCGGGGCCCTCAGGACCACAGTGGCTTCCAGCCTTACATCCCAGAGGACTTTGCAAACTTTGAGATCTATAACGCCACTCTGGAGAGCCAGGAGGGGTTTCTATCCTCCCGTTCTGACTCGAAGGGAAGCCGGTGTGGAGGCGGAAGTGGGGAGAGAGAGGTGCCTCGGAGCCCCACGGCCAGCAGCTGCACTAGTGGCTACTTTTCACACAGTGCCTCCAACGCTACGCTGTCTGACATGCCTTTCAGTGCCAGCGAGAGCTCCGACCACCTCAGCTGCACCTCCAGAGACCCTCATGACCCTCATGACCCTCTCAGCTGTCCTGCTGGGAGAGGCTGCACCCAAACCAAAAGTGTTTCTGCAGGGAGTGACACCCAGCAACCTCCTCTCTCAGCAGGTGGGGTTCAGGATCTGCTCACCCACCCTGCCTCCTCACCTGTCAGTATCCCTAATTGCACAGACAAGCAGCAAACATTGCCTCTGCCTCATAACTGTGTTCTCAGTGCCAGCCAGGAGTTCACTGACTTTAAAGGGGCTGATGACAGTATTGGAGAGGGTGACTTGGCACATTTTACAGAGGGATGGAAGCAGGAGGGTTTGGAGTTCTCTACAAACCAGCAGAAGAAACCTGATAACATAGAAACATGTGACACTGGCAATCAAGACTCCTCCAATGTCTCTGGCATTATCAACACATCTGTTCCTGAAAACACTTCAACTGCTATATGCAAAGGTCCAAATACTCAAGGCTCTGCTGGTGTAGCTGTGTCCTGCCCTAACACTACTGTAGTTTTCACTTCAGCCCCAGTATCTGTGCCTGACAAAGTCCCAGCTCCATCTCCAGCATCACCATCCCCGGTCACACCGGTATCCACAGCCCCATCCTCTGCCCCGACTCTGCGAGCAGGAGGAGAACCTCCAATCCAGGAGCCAGCCCAGGGAGATCTGCCCCACGGGAGTCCCTGTCCCAGCCCAAACCCCAGTAGCGCAGAGCCCTCAGGCGATTCCAGCGGAGATGAGAGCACCCCCATAGCTCAGCTTCCTGACTGGATGGCCCCTGGGGAGCAGGTGTGGGTGGGGAAGAGGAGAGGAACGGTCCACTATGTCGGAGGGGTGGAGTTTGCTAAGGGGATCTGGATTGGTGTGAAGCTTGACATGGCAGTGGGTGAGTCCCTTTAAATATTTTGCCCCAAAAAACGACTTTCTGTTAGTAGAGACCGACAAATACATATATAATATGGCTTAACATATGTTGAAGTAATTTGGAAATAGTGTCGTCATCACATAGTATGTCCACCAGAGAGCACTGTTTTTCAACTGTTAAAGATCCACTCAGTAGAATCGAGGTCGCAAGTCTCTAAAAACAAAAATTTTAGGGATCCTCATAAAAGATGTTTGTCTGTGTTAGAAAACAAATATTGACCAAAATATAATTAATGTAGGAGGCTTAAGTTCAATAATCACAGGTTTGTTGTGTGGTAGTCATCAACAGACTGACGTATGGTTATTTATTAGGAAATTTGCTATAAATCACATTACTGGAAACCAACTGATGCACAATAAATATGGGGCAATCAGGGCCCCTGAGGGTCTGGGGCTCCAGGGTAATTCAGCCCTGGGCATCAGCATCAAAAATCCATTATTGCTTGGGCTTTACTGTTTAATATAGATAGCAAGTGGCTTTTTCCCTTGTGTATGAAAGGTCCAAATGTGACAGAGTATTATGATTGATCTTCCTAAAGGTAAGCACAACGGGACTGTCCAGGGAAGAGTGTACTTCCGCTGCCCCCCTGGCCACGGTGTGTTTGTGAAGCCATCTCGTCTCACCAGAGGGCCGCCTTCCATGGACACAGAACCCCAGACTCTGATCAGATAGGACCCAAAGAAGGACCGGCTTTCTGAGGAATGGGAGGGACCCGAAGGTGGTCCTCAGATCCAGTGCCTGTAGGTGAACGGCAGGCTGACTTCAGTGTGGCTCTTCTCCTTCCATCTCTCTGACAAATCTCTGAGCTGATGTATTCTGTAGGCGTGTCTGCTTTCCTATCTGACCTGTGCATTTAATGAAGGTATATCCTAATTACTGTCCACTGAAAATTCACTATGCACATGTCTGAGTTTTCTATACGGTGATATTTTTGATAGAGAACTTCACTTTTAACTGGAGTACATATGGAAATATTACCCACACACATTTTCTTACATTTGTTTCTGAACATTATATATAATATTTTTATAAGACAATGCATCCTCCCCTGAGGCTCATAGTGGAGTAATCTGGGATATGAAGATCAAGAATGTACTACTGTTAATCAATATGATATGTCAGGGGTAACCAAAGAACTACGGTTCCATATCTGCTGTTATGAGTATTATGTTATTTTTATAATGTATGTATGTGGAGGTAAACATTATATATCTGCGTGTCCAAGTTAAGCTTAGTGCCATATCTCTAGGAGTAATGCCACAAACCCTGAACAGAGGACAAATCTGCAAAACCTGAGTTGCTTTCAGTGTTTGACTGCAGTTATTATGTTAAATTATCCTGTTGAAGTACTGTAACACTGTGGAGGAAATAATCCCCATCCAGCATGAGACTGTTGCTGTTTGAATGCTTGCACTGGAAAGGATTCTTGGAGAGTTCACCAACTGTCTTCCGTATTGGACTGATGAAATATTTTCTAACTGAAGTGACTGAGAAACCGCGTGTCATCGCTTTAATCTGGGGGAACAAAGCAGCTAGGCTTTGTCCAAGGCCTGGATATACTGATGCCTTAATGTCCTGTTTCCATAAAGGCAGGCACATAAAGCCCAGACTACTCACTGAACTCCATAACAAGTTCACTGAGTTTTAAACTAACTAACTGTATGGACCTGAAACCTGTGTATGTATATTATAATGCCCAGAGGCATTCAAAATGCCACCCAGCCTCGCTGACTGACTGATAGAATACCTTTTTAACTGATTGTCCATCTGCATTTTATATGTTAACTGACTGATATATAACACTACATGTTAAAAGGTACTCAATAATGCATTTTTTTTCACATGGAGGATTGGATGAATGGGTGATGGACAGTATCAGGTTACAGAAGATGGTGCAAAAGTAGAAGAGTTGTCCTATGAACTTATATTTTTTAAGTGGTAAACTGTGGAACTGACTAGAAATAGTTATATATTCGAGCTGTAATTTCAAGTAAATGAAACAAGCCCAAGACCTTACTTTAAAGAAGAGAACAAAGCTGCTCTCCCTCATAAGGAGTTGTAAATAGAAATGTATTTGAACATAGTATTTACACTATTATAATGTACAGAATTGTATTTATAATGTATCTCAAACTGTTGTAATTGGTACAAAATGTTCTAGAATAGAACATTTACAATCAGCATGCTGTGTCGACTCTTCTTTTGGCTCGTTCAAGCTGACCTTGATTGTATATTTTAGTATGCGTTTGGAGTATAGCCATTTTAGTACAGCAGACACTGAGTAGTATTCATTCTCTTGTGCTTCTAAACGAGATCAAAATATATTTGTGAAGGATTTTTGGTCAACAGTCCTCATCACTATTCTGTGAAGTGAAATTGAAATTCAAGATTTATGAAAGAAGGCCTAAAAATGTCCTTTAACAGCAACATCCGCTATGAAAAAACAATTTCCATAATTTACTCATGAGGGGACACTGTCTCACTGACAAACATGTTTCCAATACATGTCTAATTACTTTTTATCTAAATGCAATAATATGTCATTTTAAATGCAATGCCTTTTCAAATCTACACTAATCTTACCTGTGTTGCTGGGAGGCTGTATTCCTAGGTCCTCTCAAAGTTTGGTGTGACAGTGTAGGAGCACATGGCATGGCTGATGTCAGTTGTTTTTAGTTCCCATCCTTTCTTGCTTGCTTGCTTCCTTTCATGCTGCAGTGCATAAGATGTCATTTTAATATCCATCCATACTATGCTCCAATTTCCTGAAATAGAAAATACCCTATGCCCTAATGGGACCTTAATAATAGGTCCATATCTAAAGTGTACAGAAAGAGGGAATCGATCTGCAGTGGATTTTTCTGGTACTGAAATTTGATAATGTGCTCATACATTCATTCATTCAAAAAAATATATTTTTGTATATTTATTATTCCACCTTAAATTACGTTATAACAGACTGTGTTTTGTAGCCAAGCACTGTACACGATTTAAACATCCCAGTGGGACTGCTGACATTCTCCAGGAAGAGGTGTCAGCAGTGGTGTTTGTTCCACTTTCTGGCTTTTTAATGTGGGGCAAAAATGTCTCCTGTCACTGGCAGATTTATGGTCCCCTGGAACCTGACCTGTCTGTTCCTGATGTACAGGTAAACAACACAAACATGTCAACATGTTGTCTCCCACAATGTAGTCCAATCATAGACTGCCTCATGCTTGAGATGTTCCATTAAATTGAATGAGTTATTGTTTCAAATCTTGACCCACTGCCCATCAGTATAGTTTTTCCAAACAGTGCCAAAATGCATGGTGCTTCCCAGCTGTCTTATAATTAGGCCCGTGGTGCCTAAAATGTCACATTTGAGTTAATTTTACTTAATTATAGTGCCCCCATGTGGTCAACGGGGATATTTTCATGTTTCATTTTCATGTGTCAGCAATGGATGGACACACAGCCATAGCAACACGTGGCTACAGATACTGCTGTAAATATACAATGTGTTGATTAATTAATTTATTGGCAGCAGGTAGTTTGTTAAAATTAGTTTTTTCATGAGGTTTGTAAATAAACCCTTAATTCAAACAGTTTTAGAGATAAAAATAGACTATAAAGCAACATCATACAGTAGGCTATTGAACTAATAAGAGCCCTACTCTTAATAATAAGAGTAGCTGTAGCTACTGAGGTTCTGTCCTTGGTATTGTTTTCTGGGAATTTGTGGGTTTTAGCAACCTAGGGGGAGCTACATTGTACAATTAAAAAAACTAACAAATGATGATTATTTCAAAGGCTGATTCCAGTATTTTTAGATTATACAGTTTATATTCGACCACTTTTAGGCCAAATACATAAATAAGGTTTCAATATTTCCCACCAGAATTTTATTCCTGGCAGTGTGGGGTTTTGAAACAGCATTTAGAACTTTGTGTTGGGGAATAAAATGCACAGGGGATTTTTACAGCAAGTGAACTGGATTAGAAGTTTAAAATTAACAGACTTTAGTTGTGATTATTCGTGATTTTACACTGAATGTACAAAACATAACACATTATCTGACTAAATAAATTCGCAATCGTCAATTAGTCTCAAAGCCTAAAAATCCTTGTCGAAGTTTCCATGACCCGTATCTCTTTCTCTTTATTAGGAACATTAGAAAGAGTGTTTTCTATCTTGTTTGGCACAGTGTGTCCCTGCCACTGTTTTAGCAGCTGTGCGACAGTAAGCACCCTGAGCACTGCGTGGTGGTCTGGATCTGGGTGGAGTTAAGTATCTGTGTCACACACTGGCAACTGGGAAATCTGCCGCAACAAACTAACAGGTGTTGTCCTCCTCCTCCTTCAGATCCACAGTCACACATCACTGGGGGGCTGCCTGTCCGCGCCGCACACTCTCTCCCTCAACTCACCCGAACGCGTTCCTTTACTTTATGCGACCTTAAAACTTCCAGGAAATCACTTGTAATAGATATCCACAAATGATGCACTCGGCACAGAAAGACACCACATACACCAAGATCTTTGTGGGAGGTCTTCCTTATCACACAACGGACTCAAGTCTCAGGAAATATTTCGAGGTGTTTGGAGACATCGAGGAGGCTGTTGTCATCACTGATCGGCAGACGGGGAAATCCAGAGGTTATGGATTTGTAAGTAACAACCTGCGACTAGTTTTGAGTTGCCATTTTAAAGTTGCTTGCACACGTGCAAGGTCAGTTGAGCCAGTATCGGCACCTACAGGCTAAAAGAGTCGACTGTAGGCTACTGTTTCCTGTTCTGTGTGACAGCCAGGTCAGAAATAGGTCATTTGTTACTGTGGCACTAATTGGACAATCAAGACTAGGAACCACTGAATTATCTTCAGTCAAATATGACCTGACTACTCTAAGATGAACCAAATGTTCTATAATTTGTGCCACCTTGATCACCACTGGGACCAAAACTGTGCTGTTTCCTTTAGGTGACCATGGCAGACCGGGCCTCTGCTGACCGAGCCTGCAAGGACCCCAACCCCATAATAGACGGCAGGAAAGCCAATGTGAACCTGGCCTACCTGGGGGCCAAGCCCAGGGTCATACAGCCTGGTGAGGCACTGGACTAAAGCTTTAATCATGAAGCATGTCTTCACAGGCCCACATATAGGGACTACTTTTATGTGAAGTTTAAGTTGTTATTTTTGATGAAAGATAGAATTATAAGACAGAACTGAGAATAAGCAGATATTCGTCTTGATATCTAGATGATGAAAGCTCACTGTAGATGGACATGTTCTTGGTTGTATTTTATTCTCTTGGAAATGACAAGTAATCTTGCAAAGGATCAGAACACTGTCTTCAAAATCATCTCCATTGCATCATAAAAGTGTCTGCACTTAAAACAAAACTCTAACATGCGTCTGTTTTCATTCCAGGGTTTGCATTTGGTGTGCCTCAGATCCATCCAGCATTCATCCAAAGACCTTATGGGTATGTTAAGCCGCAGAAATGCACATTTCTTTCACATAATCTGTCTGTATAAAATGGAAAAAACCTGCTATTGCCTTTTATGACCTTATATAATCTATTTTTATTATTGTTAATGTCATCTATCATTGCCTCCACCCATTAAATCCTGAATGAGGACATGTGAGTGTTGATGTGTACTCCTCTGCTTGGCGTTGACTGTGAAGGAAGTGAATGTTTGTCCCCAGCCACTACAGGACTTGACTTCATGTTGTCTGTCTCTCTCTGATCTGACAGGGTCGGTAACGGTTAAAATAGCTGATGAAGGGACATGATGATTTGAGGAATAGCTGAGTCTGCATTGGGCAGAGCACTAAAGTGTTACCTGTATACTCTGACATACACAAACGCACTGAAATGGTGACTAGATGCATGGAAGTCTTCTGTTTTTTTTTCTTCCAGTTTTCCATAGTACATAGATTTTGTGTGTGCCTTGTTTTCAGTATGATGTGGTGTTCAGCTTAACTGTGTGCTTATTTCTACTTGCAGTGGGGGAGGTTGGGGTGGGGGTGGGGGGGCAGGAGGTTTTTGTGCAGACTTTGTGCGTTTTGATAGGGAGTTGTAACTCTGTAATGGGGTGTTGATTCGTTTCCCTTTTTAATTATTGATTTGTGCTTTAGCCTGTGGTTTATTTTTCCCCCAGTTTCTATTTAACATTAAGTTGATCGTGTTTTGTTGTCAAAAGGGGGCTGATGATCACTCAAGTGTGTTGATTTCAAAATCGATCCCCTGCAACAAAACAAACACTGGCTTGCATGTGGGAGTTCTTTTTCTGTTTCCTTACCCATGATGCTGTGTTTTTAAATTTTTTTTATTAACCCATTGCTTTCACTTGTAGCTTACATCTCCAGGTACACGATACTGAGCATATTTTTTTGTGAAAAAACAAAACAAAGATAATCTTCTGTTTTGTATTTTTCTCATCACTCCAGTGGCTGTCATTTAACAGTAACATTAAAATGGGCTTGGGGAATGAAAACAAGCACAAATAGTGTTATCGCCACAGATGAATGCAGAAGAATAAGTTTATTTGCCCCTATGTTGGTACTTTATTAGCAAAGCTACAGTTTCATGAAGTAAGCCAACTGAAAATGTCAAAGGCTCCAAGTTAAAGCTGGATCACTATCTGTATAAAACAGTTTTTAGATGTTAACTAACTGTAGATGTGATTATGGATTCATTATTTAGCTTTGCAATAAACCAAAAAAAGTCTGTCTTTTTTATATTTAGACACACTCAAATGTTCACTGCACTATAGGTTGGAGACAGAGATCTTAGCCGGTCTCTTAGGCAGCAGCTGTTGGCTACAGTGATCTCCACGGCCTCTCAAATTCAGATGGAAAACGGGAGTCACTCAGCAGCGCTGTTAATAATGTATGGCACAGACAGGGCCGCTCCGCTGTGGACAACAGGTGGGCTGAGCCATGTGCCCGTGAAGCCTTTTGGTTATGTGCTGGGGATTACCCATGTGTCCTGGTGATTTACAAAGCACCTTTATTTAGCTCTCAACTTTCAGAACCACAAAATATTCAACCCATCTCTTTCAATAGAGATGGCTTAAGTCAGCTGTGCCCTTTAAACGCTTGAACTGTTGATGTTAAAACAAGGTCATATCACAAAGAAAGGATACCAGCATGTCGGTCCCTATCTTGTCAAGTTGGAAATTATACATGTAATTAGTCACATTTAATACGAGAATTGTAACATTTTCTGTGATCATTATGCAACTATAGGACAAAACAGTTAGCTCTTGTTAACGGCAGTGGATCACTTTGTAACGGGGGCACCTCCTGTCTGACAATTTAAAAAGTAAATTTCAGGAAAGTCACTGAGACAGTAGAGTGGCGTAGGCAGCCATTACAGTTGACGAGTGCCCTGCCATGTGTTACTGAAGGAGAAGATCAGCTTGTCCTTTGGAGATGACAAGAGGAGCAAAAATAGCATGCTTCCAGCCTCCCTTGTCAGTCAAGTTGGCGTGTGTATGTTTGTGTGGGGGTGTATGTCTGTAAGAGGGGGAGGGGGCTCTATGGACAGATATAACGGTTTCACACCTGCTCCTCAATATATTTACTGAGGGTGACTTTAACACAAGTTTAAAGTGGGGCCAAATTTACCCAGATACCCTGGCTTGTATTTATCCATTTATACCTTGGTCTATATACAGAATATAGCTCTTCCAATGGAGATCTCCTACTCTTACATCCCTTTTTTCCTTTAAAATAGCTGAATTAATTCCTTTTTCAAACAAATAAACGCTACAGGGCTTCTGCAGAACCTTAAACAACCAAGATCCCACTTGATTATATACCGTATGGTTAATTCACTTCATTGCAACTTATTGCATTTATTAGCTGCTCCATTTTAAAGAAACCAAAAGCCTTTTTTTTACCCTATTTGTTTGTGTTTAAGGACCTATTAACATGTGTGGGCATGCCTGTATGTGTGGTGTTGGCGTGACAGTATGTGGACAGAATAATGTCCACTTCTTTTCTTGGTATGTTGTGTTGTTGTGCGATAAGCTCGCATTTTGTCACATACCGTTTTCAGTGAAACACTGGGTGCAGAGCTGGGCTGTGTCTTCTTTTAATGCCTTACTGTGTTTCAGATTCAGGTGCTTTTTGAAATTAAAAGCTGCGCTTGTTTTGCTGCTTCTTAACTTTTCATTTCTAGGTAGGGTTTTTCAGTTGTTAATGAATGGATTTGCTGTGTTCTGAGGACTGGATTGATGTATTTGTGGCGCCTGCTTTTCAGTTTTCCAGAATTTAGTTTCAGCGTTGGAAAGATGACTGGCTGTGGCTCTGCTTTGACCCTGTGTGTCTTTGTGTCCTACAGAGTCCCTGCCCACTACGTCTACCCTCAGGCCTTTGTCCAACCCAGCGTGGTGATCCCTCATGTACAACCTTCTGCTGCTACAGCAACAGCTGCTGCTGCTACTTCCCCATACCTTGACTATACTGGAGCAGCGTATGCCCAGTACTCTGCGGCTGCCACTGCTGCTGCCGCCGCCGCTGCATATGAGCAGTATCCGTACGCGGCCTCACCAGCACCAACAAGCTACATGACTACGGCAGGGTATGGGTACGCCGTCCAGCAGCCACTCGCCACTGCTGCCACCCCAGGAGCTGCCGCTGCTGCCGCCGCCTTCAGCCAGTACCAACCTCAGCAGCTCCAGACAGATCGCATGCAGTGAAACCATGAAAACCACCTGAAAGGAGGAAAGCAGTGGCAGTCACCTCCTCCCATGAAGAGGGCAAAGTTAGGAGGGGGAAGATCGTAGGGGCTGAGTGATAGTTGTCACTCCCAGGTTTTAACTTAGCAGTCCTTCTACCAAAGAGCCTGAAGAAAATCACCAAAAATGTGGAGACAAATGTGGAATTACTGTATATTTTATTCAAGTAAGATCAGTACTTTGTCACTATTGAATATATATAAATATTTAATATTTATTCAGCAGGAAAATATGTAATGTTAACTGAAGTAGACCCACTGGACCTCATGTCAACCATTGCTGAATTTTGTATATATACTGCAGTGGAATTTGTTTGAAATTCCCAAGTGCATTCACGTCTTATGATCAGGTTTCTTCTCCACTTCTTTGAAAACAAACCAAAACACTTGCATACATATGAGAACAGTGTGTTACGTCATCATGCAGTTTTCAGTATTTCATCGTTTTGGACCAGTATTTTGTTAAAAGCTATGCAGACATTAATATAGAAGTCAGTGTTTTGTTAGGATTGTTCTCTTTTTTTATAACTGTTTGGAGTGAGCTAGATTAGACACCCTCAACTAGTTCCCTTTGAAATGTATTTTCTGGTTCGTACATGAGACAAAATGCTGAAGTTGGTAAGAGCACTCACTTTTCTTCTCTTTACATTGCACCTCAAGTAAACTCATCAAAAGGGAAGAAACATTGTTGAATGTGAATCTTTCATCTTGACAAAATGTTTCATAATGTGCCTTTAAATTATGCTATTTATGTATTTATTGTGGAGCCTTACAGTAATAAACCCTTTACTTTGTGTTAATGTGTTAGTATGAAGCCTACTATAGAACACGTCCACATGTGCTGTTGCATAATGATTAAGAGTATGTGATGGATGTTTAAACTTGGCTTAATAAAGCGATACACTGTGTCTAAAGAACAAAATATCAGTGGAAAGGTAGTAATAAGTCCAACGCATTTTCTGTCAATTTAATGTTGTTGTCTCAAATAGATTCTTAATTCTTTAATATTGCTTTTTATACTTGACCAGTTTGATAAAGGACAGTGTGAGAACTGTTAACTTTTAAATTTTTCTACATTTGATGTCATTGGACATTAAATGTTTTCTAATGCAAGGGCACCACCTATTTCACCTTGCATTTTGTAATGCATGAATCAAAATAATGCAAACATTTAATATGTGAAATAAAAGAAAATGTACCTTCAACTTGTTTTATTCTCCTGTGTTCTGTGTAATGTCAGTTTTGCTCACAGCCTTTAATTTGTTTGATGAAATCACGCCACGTGATGGTCACAGTTGTGGATAAAGAATACAAATTTAACAGATGGCAAAACAATGCATGTATACACCTAAACAACTGCCAAAAAGGCTAAACTGCCTCAAGTGTTTAGATATGTGCGGTCTGTGTGCAGTGGGGCAACATATGAGTTGGTGTGTGTGTGTGTGACTAACTAATAATGGATTACACATTTTTGGAAATTGGTCTACACTTGAAACACTGCTGGAGACTTTGATGCTTGTCCCTGTTTACATTATAAATCAGCAAAGATGTTTGTGTAATGTGAATCTGTCCTGCTGTGACTCCAAAATAGTAAGTAGGTGAAGTCCCTCTTGACACATTACACAACTGTTAGTTGTGAGAAGCTGTTTGTCAGGTTTCCTCATGCTGACCAAATGAAATGAATCAAAAACCCCTCAATAACCTAAAGTGTGTTAGACATGTTTGCAATATTTCTATATGAATCCTGATAAATGTATTATTATTTAATTCATTTTAAATGCTCAAATTAAATTTGATACAGCCATATCTTGGCTCTCCGGTGGCTGAGTAGCTGAAATGCACACTCCTCTCTGGGACCTGTGGTTGTTTGAGACCCTACAGTCCATTCTCTTATTCTATAGTGACCTGGGGTACGACAGAGGAGCGGGCTGGAAGGGTCTGGTAGGCGTAAACCAGGACCTGTTTGATCCAACGAAACAAATGCTGTATTGAGTCTCTCCCTGGATACCCTCTTAAGTTTTTTCATCCAAGCTGTAGCCTCCTGACACCTGCTGGTCCATGTGGGGAACTCCTTCCTGCCAAGCATTGTGCAGCTAAGATACTACTCTCCCTGGCCGCTTAGCTTATGGTTTCTCATGAAGTTTGATGCTTCCGATTTGACTGACGCAACTTGACCATACTTTATCTGGAAGTTCATCAAGTAAAAGACCGACAGGTTTCGTGCCGCATTCATGTCATATCTGAGTTGTTGTTGTAATTGCGAGTTTCCGACTTGTAAGAAGCGTTCACGTCAACATCCAGGTCGTAAATACGACTGGGAAAATCGGACTTTCCTGAAAGCTCCGATATATCCGAATTAGCACTTATGAATATGGATATATTGTTAATGCACACTATTTTTTACACGACCAACTCATCAATAATCATACAACTGTGAGCTGTCCGATGAAGTGAACGCTCTCATGCAGTGCCACGGGTACCCTTGCTATCTCTATCATGCCTGTTGCATGAATGCGGCATAGCACACCACATCCTGGGGGCGGCGACGTAGCAGTTTTCTGGCAGTCAGAGTGAAGAAAAAGAATAACGTTAGTGGGAAAGAGCCTGGGCTAAAATACCACGCATAATTTTAGAGGAACCCAGTTGGGATTTAAACGTTGATTGCGGGCAATGTGAGTAGTTTTTGAAAGACTTTAGCTGTCCTAACTTTGTTGGTCTTTGTTGCCTTTCCGTTGTCCAGCCGTATTGCCTAATGTTATTGATTGATGAAAAAACATGGCCATATTGTGTTGTAGGTTACGATTTGACAAAAACAACTTTACTCGTGTTTTATCAAATTAATGGTTGTCTCTGTTGCTTTAACTCAAATAGTCTGTTGAATGTAGCTAATTATGTGGTCTAAATGAAGCCTTTTTGGCTGAAAGTGACATTTGTGGCCTAAATGGAGTAAACCTCGCGAGTCTCCGTGGAAACTCGGAGGAATTTAAACGCTATTGATTGATATCAACCCCGGAGCCCAAACCAATCAAATTAGTAGCGATTTTGGTGATAGAAACTCAGACAATATAAAACATGTACATTTTAACTAAGTTGTCGATCGACGCATATCAATTATGATATCTACCGGAAGTCAGTATCGTCATGTGACCTCTGTGACGTTATAGCGTTTCGCTCTGTGGTCTGTCAACCGTCATCATCTAAACAGTGCTGTTTAATTTCCCTTTAATAACCTTTCATATGACTTCTCTTTCTTGTATGCTTTTCAGATCTGTCCCAATAGTCCAACACTCCAGCCGGTCTCTGCTCCGGATCTAAGCCAGAGATGACCACCGAGAAGACTGTATACACTCCCGTGGAGGGGGGACCCTTTCCACCCTCGCTCCCCGGGCAGCCAGCGTTTCCTGCCGCATTTGACATGAACATGCCAGGCCCAAACATGTTCGGAGGCCCTGCTCCCGGTGGCTTCCTTGCTCCCGGTGGCTACCCTGCTCCCGGTGGCTACCCTGCTCCCGTTGGCTACCTTGCTCCCGATGGCTACCCTGCTCCCG
>LKNJ01000306.1:229177-243178 GCA_002120245.1 Maccullochella peelii
ACCCTGCTCCCGGTGGCTACCCTGCTCCCGGTGGCCACCTTGCTCCCGGTGGCCACCTTGCTCCCGGTGGCCACCCTGCTCCCGATGGCCACCCTGCTCCCGGTGGCTACCCTGCTCCCGGTGGTCTCCCTTTCCCTCCACCGACTGCTTTCGGACCGGGTGTTCCTGGAGCTTTCGGAATGGGTATGAACCCTCAAGGCGGCTCAGGATATGGCGCAAACCCCTCTTCTTCACCATATTCTCCACCAGGCCAGGGCTTCAATGACAACTTCACTGGTTAGTAATTCTAAAAATGTGGTATTTTTTAATATGGAATTGGATTTGTAGTGTAATTTAATCAAGTTGATGTTTCTGGTTGGTGCCGCTTCAGATGATGTTTACCATAACGAGGAGGATCCGCCACCTTTTCATGAGAATCAAGACTTCGATTTTGGATTAGATAACAAGAGCATAAGAAGAGCCTTTATCCGAAAGGTAAGGAGACAGTGTGCTTAAATAAAAGGGAAACATGAACATGGCTGGGTGTATGAGGTAGGAAGTGAGCAGATCTGCTTTTTGGCATAATTGGATTTTTAAAATATAATTTTTCAGTACCTTGATGTAAATTTGCTGGATTAGTCAACAACAGCCATACCTGTCGGTTATTTTATCCATTAAAAGTTTCTCATTTTATTTTCCAGAACAATGTACTACACATCAATATATATCGATATTGCAATTTAATTT
The DNA here is from genome assembly GCA_002120245.1 of Maccullochella peelii. Classification (NCBI taxonomy): domain Eukaryota; kingdom Metazoa; phylum Chordata; class Actinopteri; order Centrarchiformes; family Percichthyidae; genus Maccullochella; species Maccullochella peelii. Next base: position 229,904 of record LKNJ01000306.1, read on the forward strand.
TACATATCCAGTGACAGAGGATTTTATCCATATTGCTCACTCCGACACAGAGACCACGTCACATTATTTCCTGCCAAGGCTCCGGATTTATTATCCTAATAGTACAAAATGTTCAGATGAAAAAATCAACCTTTAAAAAAATAGACATTTTTTGTTATAAACATTATGTGTCTGCTGCCTGATAGTCCTCTCTTCTCTCCAGGTATTCTTGGTGCTAACTGCTCAGCTGATGGTGACATTCGCCTTTGTGGCTGTTTTCACCTTTGTGGAAGACGTCAAGGTGTTTGTGATGGTGAACACCTGGACCTACATGGTGTCCTATGTGATCTTCTTTGTGTCAGTTTGTGTGATCAGCTGCTGTGGAAGCGTTCGGCGAAGACACCCTTGGAACCTGGTTGCATTAGTAAGCCTGCTCAGACTTTGTTTTTTCCAAATAGAAAACCTTGTGGTTTATAAATCTATGTTGTCTTGGAAAAATGCAAAGTTTTAATATTTCTATTATCCCTTATTTTAAAGATTAAATTGGATAAACAACAATGTAATCTGATGTGGTAAAGGGCGAGAAGCTGACATTTTGTATTTATGAAGTTTTCAGCCTAAAGTTTACGATATAAGACTTCCTTATTCTCAAAAGTTAATGCAGATTAGATTTAGATTCAGCCTCACAAATCACTGTTTTTTATTATTATTTGCCATTTCTTATTTATGCCATGAAACCACACTCCACTCAAACATGTGCAGCAGTGCTGATGTATTTGTGTTTCTTGTTTTCAGTCCGTCCTGACTCTCAGCATGTCCTACATGGTGGGAATGATCGCCAGCTTCCATGACACTGACACAGTGGTCATGGCAGTGGGCATCACAGCAGTCGTGTGCTTCACAGTGGTCATCTTCTCTCTGCAGGTTTGTATCAGTCCTTGCCTCTTGTACGCATGTCATGTACATCAATTGTACTCTGATGTGATGTTAACATTAATGTCACTCTTTGCCTCCTCCCACAGACCAAGTACGACTTCACTTCCTGTTACGGTGTGCTTTTCGTCTGTTTAATTGTCCTGTTCATCTTCGGCATCCTCTGCATCTTCATCCGTGACAGGATTCTGCACATCGTCTATGCTGGACTGGGAGCTTTGCTTTTCACCGGTGTAAGTCCTTAGATAAACTATTGTTTATCACTTTATTATGATGATGATGATGATGATGATGATGATGATAGTCATCATCAGCATTGACCTTGTTAAAAGAATTCTGAGACTCATGCATTGAAAGTCTGTCACCTCTGGTCTGATTTAACAAAACTGGGATGATGCATTTGGGCACTATTTTCTTCTTTTCACTAAATAGCCTAACAGATTTGCTATAGATTAAAAATCGAATATCTGATTGAACATGCCATAACGCCTACATCAACGGTTTCATTTTTGACAAAAAAAATCTTTAAAGTATAATGCCTCTTGGCACTGTTTTGTGGCATTTGGTAACCTAATGTAAGTCAAAGTTTTAAACTAAAAAGCCTAAAATCTGTGCAGCAGTAAAAACCTGCTACATAAATCCAGTTTTTTACGTTGTCATAGTAAACCAAACTTCGAGAACACACCAAAAGATTAAAGACCTGATTGTGGCTGATCATTTGTGAGTTATGACATGTTTCACAAATTTAAAAAAAAGACAGATGTTTGACCCTTTGTGAATTTCATCTATGTTACAGTTCTTGGCGGTGGACACGCAGCTGCTGCTTGGCAACAAGGAACTGGCCCTGAGTCCAGAAGAATATATCTTTGCTGCTCTCAACCTGTACACAGATATCATCAACATCTTTCTCTATATTCTTGCTATCATTGGAAGAGCAAGGGGGAGCTGAGCGGGAGGAACAACAGATAGAAATTCTGATGGAAAATTGCTTTGAGTTCATGTCTAGAAGTGAGTTCCCATAGTCTTGATTGTTATTTTTGCTTGTAGTGTACACTGATCACATAGTTCAAGAATTTTTGTGCTTAATCCAGTGTAAATGTTATTTCTTATGATAATATAGATTGTCTACGTTGTAGGTTGGGAGTTTATTATATCTTTATGACCTGTTGTATGCCGTGTGAAATCATTAAACAGTGTAAAGATTTGACACTAGCTTTTCCCAGGGATTTCAACTGTATCGCACACTCGTCATCAGCAGGAGTTTGATCAGTTGTCATGGAGATGAATCTGTTGACATGCGAGTAGGTTGTGATTTCATCCATTGCACTTGTAGGACTTCTTGTCCAAGTTGGCCTCTTCAGCAGCTGAAGACCTTGTTATGCTGTTAAAACTATGGAAAAGGCTAGTAAGTGGACCTTGAGTTGGGATTATTTTGTCGAACTATGATTTCCAGGGTCAAGATTGAACTTTCACACTCAACCTATAAGCCAGCAGGGATGAGAAGAGCTTTAAAAAAAAAAAAGTGCAGTGGATGAAATCATAACAGCTGCTGAACTTGTATGTCAACAAATCCATCACCATGACAACTGAGCAAACAACATCCGCTGGTGAAGACTGTGTGATATGGTTGACAGCCCTAGATAGAGCTAGTAAGTCGACCTTGAGTTGGGATTTTTCTCATACTCTTTAAAGTATAAAGGTTCTTTTCTAAACCTGATCTCTGTCTTTTTTATGGAGCAAAAGAATCCTGACAGAATCACATCCCACCAGAGAATTCTGTTCTGTTGTGATTTGATATGTGATTCTGTCAGTGTCCAGAAAGTTTTGGGTGTTTGTGGCTCAGCTGTGAAACTGGGAGCCCCAGGATGGACCTGGAGCAAACCGTTGCTGCCTTGCTGTCAAAAAACCAACAACTCTGTCAGGAAAATGATCTGTTAAAGTCGATGCTAAGTGTAGTCAATGAAAACAGAGACCTGAGAGCGAGGATGCACAGCGTCAACAATGACACTCTGGAGGAATCAACAGGTATTGTCAGTGTTTTTCTCTGCCTCTAGATGGCAGCTCAGAGTTATCATGGCAGTGGCAAATAATTAGAATATGATTAACTAGAATGAGCTAGGTGTAAAAACACAATTGTTAACCGTAATGATCTGAGGTCAGTGTTGGAATTCTAGTTGCCTTTGTTTTTAAACCAGAGTAATATTTGCATTGTGTACTGCTTTTGTCATGTCATGCATACAGTAAAGTGTAATCATGTCCAATAGACTATTTCAGGTTTCAAACATAAACATTCTTAATGGATAAAATATATTTGTAGTTGCAGCATTTTACAATAACATTTGAAAGAAATGGTCTTGACAGTATATTCCCAAAAATTAAATCTCCTTTTTTTCTTTAACTGGCAATTCATTTTAATGTATCTTTGCAATGTGATAATGCAAACCAAAAAAAATGAAATTCTGGAGATTTTGAAAATGTTCATTAACATTTTTCTACATTTTCTCATGTAATTAGCATTTAGATTTATACTTATTTAATCAAATTAATCATATCTTTTAGGAGAGATTACAATCAAAGTAAGCAACCATTTTGATATTCCTTAGCTGTATAAATATTCCTCTAAATCTTTCCAGGACTTAAGGATAAAGTCACAACAATGGAATAAATGTATTAATTATTCTTCTGCTGTTGTCAATGTCTGTAAATCTTCCAATCATACTGTTACAGAGGAATATTTTGTGAAGGATTTTTAAATGAATTTCTTTGATTTGGTAGGTTATGCAAAATTTAAATGGTGTAAGCCATGCTATTTTTCATACAATGCTCCTCAATGTGAGCATTGAAATCGGTAACCCGACTGTAATTTTATTTTAATCATCTTATTTTGTTAATACAATTAAGATCTGTAAAATGAATGTGCTTAAAGTAGGCATTGTGTTATTGTATATTCTGATTACCACTCACTTTGTCATGTATCTTCACATATCAGTAATAACAATAATTATAATCTTATATAAAAGAGCACTTTTCAAAACCAAAGTTACAAAGTGCTTCACACAAGGCAGCAAATTAAAATCAGCAATTTATCAAAAGTCTAATCAAATGAACTTTTCTTTGTTTTTATCAGTTTGCTCACCCTCAGGAAGACAACCATCCAGTCTGTGGCAAAACACTTTTCATGAGAGTCAATTCAGAAAAGAATTGTCTCAAACCAAATTCAAACACAAACACCGAACCTCATCTCCCGTCGACTTCAAGTCTTTCATCCAAAGCTCGGCGTACACAGACACAAGTGAGAATGCAGAGTTTCAAAGCTGCCAGGCTGATATTCCTCTTGAGGTCAAAGGTGAGCGATGCCTGCCATGCAGAAATTTTAGAGCAGTAACCGTGCTGTTACCAAAAAGAAACTGATTTAATTTCTATTTATTTTAATGATATCATTGCAGGTCCAGACAGGCTGCTGGGAGAGATTGCCTACCAACTGGATAGGAGGATTCTGTCCCACATCTTCCAGGGCCATAAGAGGCTTTATGGCTTCACACTGCTCAATATACCAGACAAAATAAAAGAGGTTAGAAAGGAAGATTTCTAAAAAAACTGGTTGTGGACAGTTCAGGAAAAAACATACTTCATTTTAACTTTGCAGGGCACAGATATGAGATCAAATCTGAACAAAGTTTCAACCATAACTTGTCCCATTACCAGTATAAATATTCCATTCGTATGACTCAGAAGAAAGTCACAAGCCTTTTTATCCTCTCTTCCAGGTAACTACACACCCACTGACCGGGAACGTAGATGAAGGTTATCGGCTTCATCTCACTCAGAGGTATGCCGACCTCATGGAGAGGTTGAACCAGCTCGGGTATAAAACAGCACTGCACCCTATTTTCTGTGAATTTATTGTCAACACCTATGGGATCCTGAAGGAGAGGCCTGGTGAATACAGCACCCAGGCAATGAACTTCAATAATCCAGACTTTGTGTGGAAGCTGATAATGACTACAGCACCGAGAAAACTTCAGACGGACCTGCTGCTTGTGCTCACCTGCCTCTGCAATATGGCCAAGAGGGATAGAAAGTCTCTCCTTCTCTGGTAGACGTCATTGCATCCAAAGATGCACCAAATCCGGCTAGCTTACACAATTCTTTCCACAAATTGGAAATAAACACTGCTAAATTATATGACATGGTGACTTTTGTGCCGCTATGATTTTGTGCACACCTGAGATTTTGGTAAAACTAGAAATTAATAGACAGTTTTTCACATGTATTTGATTATTCATATACACTTGCAAGTATGCATGGTGAAACTGAACAGCCAAGTTTATTGAAGCCATAAAGACAATAAGCATTCAGTTTTTCTCAAACTGATTTCATAAAAAGGGCAACCTGTAAAAAAGACATCTAACAGTGGTTTGTTATTTCAACCAATATCTAATAATATACTGGGGCAGTATAATTTCTTAATCTGTGAAAGAAATAATCAATTAAACATACTGATGGATGCTAAGCATAAAGGACATACTGTGAGTTTGTCATGGACCTAGCCTGATAAACAAAATTAAAGTTCATGCTGAACAACGGATGTGGGTGGCAAGTGACAGGTCTGGAACCAGGCTATTATGGACCTTTATTTGGAAAACATGCTGTTAAGTTGACAAGTAATGAGTCTAGGGTTGGAATAATATCACTTGAGGGACTAAAAGCTGTCATCAGGAGTTTGTTATGAACCATGCTCTCTCTTTACAATAGGCTATCTAATTGTTCCAGCAGGTGAGATAATCCTTATTACTCATTAATTTATTCTGCAGTAACCTTAGTTTGGGCCACACATGCTGGACTATAGGTTGCTTCACAATGTGCTTTATGCTTTATTCTTGTCATGCAGGGCCTTTCTTGTTAACACAAATTGCCTGTAGGTTAATACCTAATTTAAGTTACTGGCAAGAAATGAAGAAGAACATTTTGCCAAAACAGAAACAAATCATGTAAACATGTATTTTGCTTGCAACCATGGGGATGTGGTATAGGTCATTTGCACAATAAAGTGTCCAATAATAAATCGCAATCAATGCAAAAATTATAGTGTTTATCCATATTGTCTTTAGTGGATTTGGTAAAATGTTTCCAGAAGTCACTGCATATTCAGCTGAGAATATTATGAATCAAAAAGTACTCACTTGGTAACGGTAATTATCCCACTCATTAGTTAAAACAGCCTGTGACAGGATGCCTCAGGTGAGGTCACGTGCCACAAGGGCCCGACACCATGGCAACGCCATTAGGGTGTGGCTTAATAATGCCAGTGTGATGAGCCCCTGAGAGCAGGTTCTGCGTTTGTTCAACGGAACTGCTTTGCTGAACTATTTGAAAGATTGAAACGGCATATTTAATTTGAACATGTGACAACCTAATAAATAAATGTAATTAAATAAATACATTAGTTGGTTGCTCGCTGTGTGGGTTCATCAGGCGGGCTGTGCCAGTTTCCGTGCTAAGGTAAGACCATCTGGGCTGCCACGTTAGCAGTGCTTTAAGCTAGCTACGCAACAGGACAGGTGACAGGTTTCATTTGTGATAACTAAAATGCATATAGAGCATGTATTAAGTGTAATCAGGTGCTTTAATGATACAGCAACGTTATGCGGCCATACACACCAACATTTATGTACATTTGAAAGTCTTTCTGAATCGTTTATTAAGTGAATCTGTTAGCTTAGCTAACACGGGCGATCGTGTGCAGGTATGTAGTAAGTAGGCTACCATCGCTGAGACCCAGCTAACCTACCTGTATGAGTGTCGACTGAACAGACAATGACACAGGAAGCTCGCATCCCTTGATTATTTAAAGACTACGTGATGGTTGAAGTTATGGTACCTTGATTTGAATTGGGTCTTCTATGTGGTCGTGGTGTTGGGGGTTTGCAACTTCGTGGTTGTATTCTGTGAATGACAGACTGTCCCATTTTGTCCAGCTATAGTTTAGGAGTCAGTGCTCAAAGTCTGCAATGGGAGTGAACGGCTGAATGGGCAAAGGGCAAATCCACACTAAAACAGTGCTTACATTATGGTCTGATTTTTACAGTAAAATACGTAGTATCCAGACTCCTTGAATTGATGTCAACATTGTGAATGTTATATTTGATATATTATTTTCAAATAAAAATGTATTAGTACAAGATTTAAATTTTTTTTGTTAGGTTTTACTGTACACCTCATGGCTTTAGACTGTATAATTAATCTCTAAATATACACAAAGGTGTAGTGTTCAGACAGGCATAACGCCAGTGGTTAGCAACATTGTGCAGATGGTGACAGCTGGATTAAAGGCTGTTTACACCATGTTTTTCTCTTTGCCTCCTTAAAAGTGATCATGATGCATTACGTAAGCGTCATTCCCTCTGCATCTGACTGCATTGCATTCGTGTTAGTACAGCTATCAATTGCTTCATGTTTTCCACAACTGCATGTACGGGCATGAAGTCAATGTGAGAGTAAAAAACGGTTATTCTGGAGAACCCACAATGTAAATGTAATAACATTTTATTTTCTTTCTTCTGTCTTAGTGTCCAGTGGAGCCCCATGAAGGAGAGACAGGAATGAGGCTAGAATGGTGCTATTCATCCTGATTGTTGCATAGAGAAGGGGCAGAGGCATGGCCCTGAAGGCATCTCCATTTCCTAATGGGTTTGTTGCAGGCATCCATGCTGTGGGATGGGCATTCATCCTGCCTTGTTTCTGGTTTCTTGATCGCCTCATTGCTGTATGCAAGTCCACCACCCTGGAGCGAACCCAGCGACTGGAGCAGGAATGCTATCTCCACCCCCTCAAGGTCTTCTTTGGATCCATTATCTTCTTCATTCTTTTTCTCGCTGCAGCTCCCTTGGCCTTCCTGGGCTTCCTGCTCTGGGCACCTCTTCAGGCCTGCCGCAGACCCTTTTACTACCATAGAGAGACACCATCCTCCCCAGAGAAGGAGACACACAGGGGCTTTGAGATGGTAGGAAAGGCATCATTTGGATTTGCCACAGCCAACCTGTGTCTGTTGCCTGACAGCCTGGCTCGTTTCAACAACCTGGGGCACACCCAGCACAGGGCGACTGCCATTAGTCAGCGCATTGTGCAGGGTGTGTGTCGACCCCATATCCGCATCTTTGTTGACTCCCCCAGTAGCTGTGGGACTCTCAGCCCCTCCAGCAGCATACTCCCCACAGTCAACTCATCTACATATGGTGCCACTAATCGACAGGCACAGCCCCCAGTGGGTCACCATTCAGCTCCAGCTGAAGGACATGTTTCACTCCCAAAGTCCAATAGTCACGTGGTTTCTGTGCCCTGTGATGATACAGAAGAGCCCCCGACTGAGCCCCCTTCTCCCCTCAATTCCAATCAGAACTCCAACATGCAGGGCCGAACAGGTCACCGTAGTGCTCCCCGAGCTTTGCTCTCCCAGGGTCTCCACCAGCAGGACAATGTACCCTGGGAAGTGTCGTCATTGTTTCCAGCCAATGTGGACATACTGTGCCTAGAGGAGGTGTTTGATAAGAGGGCAGCACAGAAGCTCACCCAAGTACTAAAACCAGTGTTTGGACACATACTGTATGACATTGGTGTGTATGCCTGCCAGCCACCGTGCAGCTGTTCCTCTTTCAAGTTCCTCAACAGTGGCCTGTTCCTAGCCAGCCGTTTCCCTGTGCTAGAGGCCCAGTACCACTGCTTTCCCAACAGCTGTGGGGAAGACGCACTGGCCGCCAAGGGCCTCCTTTCTGCTAAGGTACCTTGCTTAATATCATGTGTTAAGCCGCTATCAGTTATTGCGGTTGTCCTTTCTGTGTTGCAGAATTCATATAAATTACTCATGCTTTTTTCACAGTATGAACGCAGTGGAAATGTGATATATTGATGTTGAAATTCTTAGGTGCTAATTGGGAAGAATCGGAAACAGAAGAAAGCTGTCGGATATTTTAACTGCACACATCTTCATGCACCAGAGGGCAAGTCTAGTTTTCTGATTTGGTCTGCTCAGATTAACTCAAAATTTTGTATTTTCCTTTAAGAAAACAAAGATAAGGTAGGTCTGTGATAGTTGGTCTGTGTTTTCTTTAATCAGGTGAAGGGGAAATTCGCTGTGAGCAGTTGAACATGATAACCAAGTGGATTGGTGATTTTCAAGCTGCCAACAGACTGGATGACGAAGACGTTGTTTTTGATGTGCTCTGTGGAGATTTCAACTTTGACAACTGCTCACCTGGTGCGTCGGTGTCTCTGACAATTTTCTATTCCTCTGTCATATTGTCATATGTTGTATTAAAAAATTCAGAAAGCATTTTTACCAAAAAGTTGTTTTTTTTTTGTATTTATACATGTTTTTCCTGTTTGTCTAGATGACGCCCTGGAACAGAATCACTATCTGTTTGAGGAATACAGAGATCCTTGCAGGGCAGGGCCTGGAAAAGAGAAGCCCTGGGTCATTGGTGCATACCATTTGAAACCATTACACTACAGTAAATACTGCATACATACAAGACAAATGATGACAATTCATTGGGCATTTCATTGGTTTGCATCTTAAGGTACACTGCTGGAGCAGCCCACGTTGTATGAAGATGACATAAACACCCCAGAAAATCTACAAAGGTACACCCTTAAGCCTCTGTAGTACAGCACTCCTAACGTCATATGACCAGAACTCCTCACTCACTGTTTATTCTGTGTGTGTCTGTGTAGGACTTTGGAGACAGAAGAGCTGAGAAAGCACTATATCTCCCCTCCTGTTCCTGCAGAGGCCTGCCCATTGGTTTACCCTGAAGCTGGCCAGCCGTGGGTTGGCCGTCGGATCGACTACATCCTGTACCGCGAAAACTCAATTTCAAAGCACTGCCAAACAGTATGTGTCCCTGTGTGTTTTTACTCTTGATTTTACTCAGTCTTCTGCTTCTTGTCTATTGCTTTTGTTTCCTTGAAGTTACTTTGAGATACCACAAATAATTCATGAAACATTTGCATATGGCAAAACTACTGACAGGGTGTTAAAACACAAGTTATCACAAAGTAGCATGATTTAAAAAAAACACACACTCTCTCTTTGTCTTCATCCAGGAAATTGAAGAGTTGACTTTTATAACCCAGCTGGCTGGCCTGACGGACCATATTCCTGTGGGCTTGAGACTGAATGTAATCATGGACTCTGACTGTGCTGATGATTGAGGACTAAAGTGAACACAACGCCACGTTCAAACAAAGAGAACAAAATATACAAAATGTACATTGCTCTGATCTGTATGGGCACAATAGTGTTTTGTTTACATAAGCATTGAATTTGTAATTTCAATGCTAGTTTACCGACCAATGCTCAGGAATTCATATGGATTTATTGAAATTTTATAATGTTTACAATTTTATACATTAAGGCATGTTCAGGGAAGAGGTATTGATTTAGTAAAACAATACATTTTTAGGATTTTTCTTTCATACATTTTTCCTACAGAAATAAATGTAAAGAATTAATTTCATACCATGTGTCTTGCTTTTCATTTGCCATCAAAACTTGACGATGCCCATCTGACACAGGGACACATCAGACAATTCAGTCACTCTCATAAGAGCAAGATTGTCAAAGACATTTGCTGCTCAGAGGGACAGTTTACAAAGCAGGATGAGCAAGCTTTGCCAGATGACTTGAGTGTATGAAATATCCTGAGACATTTTATTATTTATTATAAACCTGATATTGATGTTTTGTTTCGCAGATTTAAAGCAGTATCACCAGGCTAAGGCGAGGTCTTAATGAAGGGGCAATTTATAACCCTGAAATGCAGTTTACTGTACACTTACACAAAATCAACCGCCTCAGTTCTGAGGTCAAAATCCTTTGTGGTCTATAGGGGGTGCTCTTGATTTATTTCAGGCCCAGAAACCAACGAAGAAGCCGTACGAACCAATCAAAAGCCAAGGAGGAGAGTCACTTCCTGTTTTTAGCCCTTGACAGACTCGTGGACGTGGATAGCATTGACTGTGATATTGTGATGTTGTACAAGTTAAAATCATGAGTATTCTCAGTTTTTCTAAGAAACTGGTGTCATCGGTATTTAAAAGTAGAGTTTTACTGGAGCAAACGGGTGTTTTTAGAAGCGGCTGTTCGGTCTCCAAAGCCTGTTGTCACAGTCAGTGTTTGCCTCGACGTTTTACAGCAAATGTATCCTCATGTCAGCGTTGGCATCATGTACCCACCCGTCACTTAGACACAAAAAGATTTTATTCAGAGATGAATAGTGAAAGCAGTAAGAGCACTGGCGTGTTTCAAGAGGAATCCCATGAGCTGGACAGCGACAGCAGTGCCCCGAGTCAAAGTAAGTAGCAGTCAGTTTAAGCCCTGATTACTCCTCAGCTTTTTAAATTTTTTATAATTGATTAATCTTGTATGTAAATGATAAGCGATTGATAGAAAAATAATTGGCAGGTGAATCTGTAATGAAAATAATAGTTATTAGCAACCCTAAATTGAATATCTTTGGGATTTTGTTTCTTAAAGAAAGACATCACCTTGTGCTCTGGGAAATTGTTACTAACAACAAACTAACAATTGTTTTTTTATTATTAATGAATCTGCTGATTATTCTCCAGATTTATCGATTCATCATTTTGTGTATAAAATGTCAGAACGTAGTTCAAAATGCCCATGGTTTTGTTCAACCAACAGTCCAAAACCCAAAGACATTTAGTTTACTATCAAATTCATATCAATTCTCACACTTGAGAAGCCAAAACCAGCAAATGTGACTTTTTTGTTTGAAAAAATGACTCAAAATGATTGATTATTAAAATAATTGCTACGTAGTTTTTTTTTTGTCGATTGACTAGTAGATTAATTGTTTCAGATATAGGAATATATTTGAATGTTTTCTGATATTTTGCTGACTGAATAATACATTGATTAACCAGGAAAATAATCATCAAAATAATGGATACAAAATCGTTAGTTGCAGCCTTAGTTACTGTAATGGAAAAGGTTGCTCAGTCACACTGCCTTGCTTTTATTTTTATATGTGAAGGCATTTCTCTGTTTCAGAACAAATAGCCTTTCACCATCTGCCATGCAATGAGTAAAAAAAAAAAAAAATACTGTTTTCTCCAGGTTCCTCTGAGAAATTCACTCTCGACGTGCTGGTGTCTCTACTGCGTCAGGAAAATGCAGTGGACATCTGTGTGATTAAAGTACCAGAGCAGATCAAATACGCAGAGTACTTCATTGTTGTCAGCGGTGTATCACCGAGACACCTCCGCGCTATGGCACTGTATGCCATCAAAGTGGTAACTAACATTCATTTTCTCATTAATAAATGTTGATACGTGCGACCTGTGTTTGTTTTTAAAACTTACACAAAGGTTGATTTTCCTCCAGTACAAGTTTCTGAAGAAAAAGAGAGCGCCGAATGTCAAGATTGAAGGAAAGGATGCAGAAGACTGGATGTGTATTGACTTCGGTATGTATAACTTATCTTCTAATGTTTAATCAATTTAGACAGTTGGATATGAAAACTGATGTTTGTCAATAGAGTTGCCAGTGGTGTTCACTTTCCCGCTCCTTTCTCTCTCTCAGGGAATATAGTTGTTCACTTCATGCTACCAGAGACCAGAGAAGTGTATGAACTGGAGAAACTCTGGGCTCTCCGCAACTTTGATGAGCAGCTGAAGAGCATCCCTGCTGAGACGCTACCAGAAGACTTCATATATAATGTTGATGTCACAAAGTGACAACACAAGACAAACTTGTGCACAGACTTTCCTACTTCTTTGTAACTTTGGATGCATCCTTTCCTGTTCCTGTGAGTAGAAGTAAAATGTGTTTTTGTCATTTAAATTATCTTTGGACGAAAAACAACACATTTTCTGTTTGGAGTTGAGAAATTTGATTGGTTTGATCTCTCACACAACAGCAGCACTCTATGAATCACTACCCCTGTCATATTGATTCATTGTATACACCTTTCTTTGTCATATTATCTGATCATCACAGCGTGTCAGATGGTATTTTTAAAATGACATTGTTTATGTTTGAATGATTTTTGAGTCTGTTGAAGAAAATATGTATGTTTGAACATATTTTGATGGTTAAAAATAAATTATTTTAATACCATTCTAGATATCTTAAAATTATTCTCTAAACATTTTCTTGTATTATCAAAAGGTTAAAGTACTTTGAACACATTTTCTATGTCTGTATGTAAAGGTGATGTTGCCGTAGCCACAGATTGGCCAACCACTAGCTAAATAAGCATTCAAATCCTGAGTACAAATCTTGCATTTAAAATTCAAGCAGTACATTTTTACTAAATTATTAAAACCAAAAGTACTCATGGC
>LKNJ01000307.1:0-37552 GCA_002120245.1 Maccullochella peelii
ATATATATATATAAAAAATGAAAATACGATTGGACCAAATTACTTACATCTTGCATCAGTCTGTAAAAAGCTTGACACTGGCTTTTAGTAAAGGCTGCAGCTTCCCAGGAGTGCGGCATGCCACGAACAGATGAGAGGAGCTTCACCATACCTCAGGATCCCTCTCTTGAGGTGGTGCTCCTTCTAGGGAGTGGATGTTGAACAGCTTTTGGGTTCAACACGAAAAGGTTCAAATGATGGATTGAGCCATGTAGCTTAAAGGTCTGTCTCATAAAATCATCCATGATACCCTAGAATAAAACCTCTGATTCCATTGGTTACGATGCACAGCAGAGGACTGCCAGGAGAAAGAAGGAATGGTAGCATGTAAATCCGTGCAAAAATGTATTTTCTTTTTGTTTGAAGTACACAAAATTTACAAAGCATAAACTCCAAACTATAGTATAACAGTTTACTTACCCACTAGAGGCTCTGTTGCTCATGCTTTTGATCCAAAGTCTCAAAGTGCCCCCTAGTGGGTGTTTTCTGTGCCTGCTCTAAACAAGGTGTGGAGAACATTTGACCCTATAATAAGGTCTCAGTAGTTCACTGTGCTAATTAAGAGGGCATTTTCAACATGGGATCACAGGATAACACTCGGCATCTAACACAGTTGGAGTGTGTTAGCTGTTTTCTGTACCATAACAAACTGCTAAGTGTCTGTGAGGGTAAACTGACTTCACAATTCCAAGATGCTGCAGAATCTTCAAACTGCAGCAGTTGTAACAACAATGTGATACCCATCCATGCCATATTAAACTTTGAAATACAGATTTAGACTCACAATAAGATCAAAATGATACCGATATATGGTATTGCATCAGCAAACACATCTTATTTTAATCATAAATTATTGATCCCTGTAGGTAGATCCTCTTTAGGGAAGACACTTCAGAAGGGCAAGTCCTGACAAAAGGACTTTCATTTGTCTTATATTTTCTTTACTCACTATACCACCCTACTGCAGTCCCAGCTGGACATTAAATACCTTTACAGCTTTGTAATGACAGTTCACCATCACGATTAATACAGGCTTTGTCCTTGTCATTGTGATAGCCCAGCTTCTCCATTTGTATTGCTGTAATTCAAGCCACATGGAGCACAAGGCAAAAGATGGACCGTCTGTGTACAACAGCCTCCAAAGCCATTGATTGATAATACACTCTGTCTGTCCATCTTACCATAACTCCTTCCCACAACACAACCTGGCACCTTGTCCCACTGGCTGGCCCTGAAGGAAAACAATTACCAGAGAAGCAGAACAACAATACCCAGAAAACATCTGCTTGTGCCGGCTGGGGCCACTGACACGCCTGACTGTGTGTCCCTGCTGGCTTATATAGACGACACATGCCTGCCTGGATACGCTGAGGGGCCCGAGTGTACAGGGCCCAGTCTCCTGCTCCTCGCAGCGCCTTACCCTCTGCCTGTTTGCCTGCCGATCCACCTGCCTCTCTGACTGCATGGCTATGGCAGCTCTGCCATAACAGATGAGGGTCCGCCTGTCAGAGCAGTTGTTCGTTTGGGTGAATTCCCTTCTGCTTGGATGAGACGGTGCACCATTATGGCTTTTTTGTTGAGGCAGACAGCAAGGCGATGGAGATGGCACAATGGGCCAACACCCATATGATGCCTCCCTCATGTTATAGCTCAGCTCAGCAGATTGGAAGGCCCCCATCTTTAGGGTAAACACTGCACACAGAGCTTAACAATGATCAAAGAGCACAGAAAGACCACAAATAGCTGCACACTGTAGAATAAACATATCATATACATATACTGTATGTGCCATCCTGGAGTCACACACCCAACACTCATACTTGCTGACATATAGAGGACCACAGAGCAGCTACATGACCCAAGAGTCAAACATTTCATCATTTGAAAGAGTGAGGTTTGGTGGGTCTTATGATATGTTCACAAATCCAAAGTGAGTTAGTTCAAACATGCCTTGGTCTACTCAGTGTTTATTGAGTTTATGTTGCCACCTTGTGGCCATCATTGAGGCTTACTGATAATTTATCTACAGCAATTCCCTGCCAATTGGTTCCCAGCCTTTGGGGCTGGACTCCCCCAAGGGTTCCAAAGATAAATCAGACGGGTCACAAGATAATTTGTGTTACACACAATGTAAAATACTGGATACTTTACCCTCTTTTATCTTCTAAAAATCCTACAAATTAAACCATCTGAGAAGGAAAGCTCACTTTTTGGTTGAACTGTCCACACTAAGGTTACAGCCCATGACAAGGGGTCACAGGCAGACATCACTTTGTCTTAAGCCAAATGCGAGGTGACCCACAGTGGGTAAAAGCAAGAAAAAAGAAAAGAAAAGAAAGGTGCTGCTTCTTCTTCTTCTTTCAGGGTAATTATTATATATTAAAAATGGCCATTAGATGTCTATGGGATATAGGCCTACTGTAGAATTATCAATGAGGTCAAATTACACTATCTTAGGTTGGTCTATAATAGATTACTTTAAAGATGATTTTTATATTATTATGGTAACACACTTAAAATGTCAAATAAACAATACATATTACACAATAACACAAAGAAATTGCACACCTTGTTTATATTTGCTGCTTTTCAGTCTGCAGCACACAGAGCTCTATGCCACCTAATTTCTGTTTCTTCTAATTTCTAGCCGACTGGCAAAAATATGTTTACAGTATTACAGGGTAAATGTAGTATTTCCAACAAGGTGTCAGTCTTTTAAGTTCCTGCTGCATCCGAATAATTATACTTTGTTCATGGTGTCACAAACTGGCCTAAAGTCAGTGACAAAAAAAGGAATCACACATGAAATAGATTTAAACAATTCAAATGTATTGTAGACTTTAGGTAAAATAAAAACAATGACGTTAATCAGGTAGCTCAGTAATAAATGCACCCATGGATGAGTTTAGGCCTGGGGGGAATAGAGAGAGGTTAGATATGAAGCCACTTAAATAGGCTAAGGCCCAATTTACTCAGCTGTAGACAATTTACTTATGTCCTTTCCTGCTCTACTCATTGGCTCCTGAGCCAGGAAGCCAAACAACCATACAAGCAACAGGCAGACAGGGAGGAACGTCACAACGGCGACAAATTGTAATTGTTCCTAACTACAGAGACAGACAATTTTTAAATAGTTTTGGGGGCAGGTTGAGGGCAGGGAAGCAGATGTATTTGCTTTTAAAAAACGCGCGGCAAGTCATTCGCAACTTCTTGTCTCTAGGATGAAGGATCTTTCGAGGAGCACCTGAAGGCACCATTTTTGACACGGGCTCGGTGTAATCTGGAGGTGGGAGGGTTTGTTTGGTGACAGCTGGCGGGGACACGCCCGCCGTGACAGGACAGCAGCGGGTTGTGCAGCGGGTTGTGCAGCTTTGACACCGTGCACTGCGTCCTCAGAGGTGACTGAAGTATCTTGTAGCCTCTTGTTTTGACGGAATAACTTCTCATACAACTAAATGAACCGGTTGCCCGTTGTTCTGCCCCAGACTGCTGTGGCTTTCCGCGTCAGAGCAACAACAGAGATGTAAAGCAAGTTGCACTACCGCATCTTCCTCTTGATAAGCTTCTGACATAACGAGGAGCCAAGAAGTGACAGAGGTATTTCGGCATTCTTTTGCGACTTGTTAATGTTAGTGTGCCGCCGCCATACGCTGTTGAAGCTACCGTAATAACACAGGCACAGCGCTAGAAGCCCTGTCAACGGCGACAACCCCTCGTTTGGATGCTTAGAAGTCGCTCGAAGCCGGTACAACGTTAGATAATATACGTTTTATGAGTTGTTTTTATCTGTATTAAGGGAAATGGCCATTGGTAACTGCAGATTAATTTGCCTTTGAGCGTGAATTGAAGGTACAGCAGGCGGATGCACATTAGCAATTCAGGAAGGAGACAACTTTGAACGTTTTTTTTTTCTTTTTTTTTAACAGTCGTCACACAATTTAGTGCTGAACCGGTGCCTCACCTGCTAGGTAGCCCAACTAGTCCTAGTAGGCAGCTACATAAAAGATTTATACAATAAAGCTATTAACATGTCATACATTCAGAGTTGCCACTAGTGGCTTTTATAGCCATTCTTCTCTATTAGACCGTAATGCTTGCGGGAACAAGTACGTCACACCGTACGTCACGGGTTAATTAAGACGGGCCAACAGGTGCGTTCACCTGTGATGTCAAGGCGCCAAGTTATGTAGCCTGTCTCGCTGCTCTCAATGTGCTGCAGCGTTAAATGTTTAGTACAGCGTCCATCAGGACATGTATTTATGAGGCAGCTCATCTCAGCTGGGAGTACAACCAAACTGACCTCATAACTTATTGATGGCCCCAGAATGCAGAATGAAGCAACTCGGTGCTAAACATCACTAGGCTGCAGCTTTCAGATGGATAGTTTTTGATTTGTCCTTCGGAGGAGGGGACTTCTCTTTACTTTGTTTGTATCTGCTTTATTGTTTGGGGACTTTACAACACTGTGCACTTGCTACTGATATAATGCAATGAAACTTCCCTACACACATCACATTGTTTCACAGCAGTCTAGTCAAATCACACCTAACCAAGGAAAGTCTTTTTATCCTACACTACAGTGTTCCTCCATGTTCCTTGTTTTTCTTTTTTTTTTTTAGTTTATCAGGTTAATGGATGGAATGGAGGTTAAAGATACAACTTTTCAATTGATTTTTTTTTGCACCCAGCCCTAAACAGAAACAGGCTTAGATAATAATATAGTGTTTCACACACATCCTCCATCCAGTGAACAAGATGATAATGATAAGTAATTCCTGAGAAAAATCCTGGTTTTCATCATTCACTGTCAGAGGCAGATATGAGGTCAGAGGTCAGATGTCAGGATCAGCTGCAGTGCAGCACTGTGGAGCTGGTTTTGTGCAGTCAACTAGTCTTTCTGCATTAGAAAGGTTGCTACTGTAGTGATCTGACCCAGATGTATGCACAGTAAACCACAGACATTTTGTCTTGTCATAGCAGGAAAAGCACAGGTGAAACAAATTTAGTTAACGATGGCTCATTTCCATCAAGTGTCCCAGTAAGCCATGACAGTGAGACAGCCAGCATGCACAATGGATCTGGATCTAGCTCACCTAAATGGACTACAGCCATAATTTATGTTATTCATTACACCTGAGCTTTTCCTGCTTTAACATGTCAAAATGTCTTGGTAATTACTTGGTAAAAAAAAAAGCTTCAGTGCTTATTTTCCTCTATCAGGATAGGGATCATCCTTTATTAAAAGAAGGGAATATTGCTGTCCCACAGTTCCTTGTTCCAATGATAGATGACTCACGAGGCAGGAGTTCTTGAACAGCTGATTTTTATCTGTCTCGTTAATTTTTTTATAAAGATTTGGGTTTGATAATAATGATGTTGGACCAACACATATTTCTTCATTAGGCCTCTGTGTTGTCATGCATAGAAAGTTTTGTAAAAATGCAAATTGTGCTCAATAATACCATATCATCAGCACCTCAGTCCAGAAACCAGCACTCAAGGAAGTACGCGCAGATCAGTGCGTGTTTGGGAGGGATGGTTGTGCGAACAAATCTATGAATCACCGCCTGTCTAATTTATTCTCCACCATCCTGCTCTTCCTTTTCAAGACACTACAGAGGAAGATGGAGGTCCAGAGTGGTGTTCAGCAGCCGGAGCCCCGCCCTCTGAGCTCTCCTCGGTCAGGGGCCAATCAGCAGAATGAATTGGACGACAGACAGATGGATGCCAGCGGCAGGCCTTCCGCTGACAACCACAGTAAGGATGCACAGCCAGCAAGCCAGAAAGACGACAAAAAAGTAAGTCGCAGACCCCCACTGCTGCATATCTGCAGCTGCTGTGCTGTGTGTGTGTGGGTGTGTCTGCAAATGTGTGGGGTGAGTGATGAGATCCTGTCTGTCTGTTGAGCTATTCTGGGTGATATGTCCCGTACTTCCACATAGAGAGACTCTTACTCATTCACTGTGTTACGTCTTGGAGTGCTGAAAAGGCAAGTTGCAAATACAGTTTGCATGTTTTGTGGTGTGAAGTATTGTGGTAAGCACTGGTAACTGCAGAGAAGTGTGGGTTATCCAGTGCTGGAAGGACCTGTTTGCTCACCAGTGTTGTTGCAAGAAATAGTGAAACTGTAGGTGCTTTTGGTCTTTGGCTTTAGTGGTTTCAAAGGAAGTAGGTAATGTGTTGTCATGCAAACCGTTCAGCACGTACTACAAACCACAGCTATATGTACATTTAGAATAGCTTATTATTACATACAGACCTGTGGCTTGTACAGTCTCTACGTGTGAGTGCTGATTCTCGAACATATCGACCCTCTGCCATCTTGCACGTCTAAGAGTGACAGTGAAATCCTTGCTGGCTCTCCTGCATCTCAAGGATGTCAATCATACTTCTCTGGCAGGAGCCACAACCTCTTTCCATCAATCAGCGCGAGAGGCTCTATAGCCCTCAGAGCAGAGAGGAGATAGCGGCAGAATAAACAGAACAGATATACGAAAACATTCAGTAGATGACTGGACTGACTGCTACTGGCAGCTCTGAATGGGATGCTTGTCATGGCTTGCTGTATCAATTTTGAGTCCTTTGAGCAAACAGTAATCGACATAACCCTTTAGGGTATTCATCTTGACGAGGTAAAAGGGCTTCTGAAGCATTTAGATTCAAAAACTATTGAAAATGTTAAATAATACAATTATTTTAGGTGTGGTAGCAGCTTGTCAAAGCAGGAGGCCTTTACTGTCAAGAGATGTGCTGTTGCTTATATATCTTAAGTGTATGTCTTATGGATGTTTTTTAGTTATCATTCAATCTAGAACAATAGATATACCCCCACCCGAAAATGTGTCTTTGTATTTTGTTATTGTTTTTCCATCAAACATCTTCATGTGCACACTAATTAAAAGCTTCATTCATGAAATGTTGTATTTATGTGCAATGATATTGAAATAAAAGACTTCAATAATTAGAATACATATAGGTTGTGAGTGCAATGCTGTTTTGCAGCTGCCTCTCAAGTTTAGGAGACATTTTGCCTTTGGGAACTATTGCTCATGTAGCTATGGAGTTGTAAAAAATGACCAATGGCTGATTGGGATGCTCTATTTTTTCCCCACTCACACTGTCTAATACTAATTGTTGTAATAGTTAGATGAAAACAGAACATTTAAAGCTTTTCATGCCTGTCTAGTCAGATATTGTTACCAGTGTTGTGTGGTAAAACCTACCGTGACTATGCAAATTAAAGGAGAACTTGATGTTTTTATCTTTTTTTAGACAGTTCATAGAAATCCTATGCCACACACAGTTTGTAGGGAAATTCAATACACACTCTCCACAAGGCTGGGCAAAAGATCGCTTCCTCTCTTAGATGTAATTGGCTCAATGAAACAAGCAGGTCTTTTACACACACACAAGCTGGACTTCCTGGTTGCCTTCACACAATTGGCTTTAAAAAGTTGTATCAGAACTCAGAGTTACCCTTTTTAAAGTTCACACTGATGCTTGTATTGTCTACCGATGCATCAGTGCATTACATCCTTATGGTACGCAACATACAAGAAAAGCGGTCATGATGACTGTTGCCGCTGCAGAAGCTTGAGTACACAGTGTTTATGTTGAACACATCAGGCATTGGTCTGTCTTTGCTCTCTTAAACTGAAGAAGCTAACAACCAGAGGCTTTCTAAGTAGCTCACAGTGGAAACATCAAACATTGTTTTTTTTTTTATTTTACAGTGGGTGTTCCCAAGTGGCAGACAATGGGCAACAAGGCCACAGCCCCTGTCATTAAACCAGAGAAATCTTTGTGTGTGTGTGTTTATTATTTTCACTTTTGTGCTCTTTGTTTGTTAATTAGCAGTTGAATCAACACCTGCTGCAATTTACTGAGGATGGCCCTGGGAGTGTGTGTACCTCTGACACTGCCTGACCAACCAGTTGGCAGGCTGGCTCCTGCTGCCATGGTGTCATTGATTAGTCTGGAGAGTTTATTCATCAAGGTGTCATCGGTGGAAGTGGACCAGTGTTCTTGTCCTTGTTAAAAGGGTGCTTGCCTCTGGCCTGCCCTGTTGTTTATTAGTGATACATCATAGAGAATGAGGTGGCACAGACTGACCCGTGGGCTCAGGTTCAGAGCTGCTGTGGCATATGAGGTCGTCCACAGTGCAGTCAGCTGTTGCATAAAGGTTAAGGAAGTCAGCTGGTGAAAGTAAATTTGCCAGGCTGTCTCCAGAATCTGAATACCCAGGGGCAAAAAACACCACTAAATCACTGAATTTTTGGTATTTTTCATTCATTGTCAGAATCAGTGCATACTCTTGTCACACGGAGCTTGGCTGGTTAACTTGGTGTCAGTTGACCAATCGGAAACTGTGTTATTGAGGTTGATGTGTGCATAATTAGTCACATTTGAGCATCCTCGGTTCAGTGTATGACACCACATGACTCACCAACTGTACTCCTATCTCGTATCAGTATTTGTTCATCCGTGACAGTTGTTTAGCAGCAACCTTCAGAGTACAGCATTCAAAATTTGACATTTGGCACCCCTTGTTAATAGAAGCTACAGTGGCATGCTAGGTTAAGTAGCCTCCACTTGGAAAGCTGAGATCACAGATGGGGCTAAGCAAAGACTACAACATCAGCCACCCAGGTGGTTAACTGCTTGTGCTTTTAGTGACCGCCCACACAGATATTGCACCAATCAAATTACTAATACTAGTCTGAACCAAAAATTCACGTACCTGGGGAACACCAATGTATGAGGCGCTATCACTGCAGAAAGATAAATAAAACTTAAAATAACCAAATTAGTACACAAGTCAAAACAAACACCAAGGATACAAACTGTATACAAATACTGATTTCTTACTTTAAAATGTTTACATTCTGCAAATTAGGAAAAATCATCTCAGGTTCGATCCCCTCAGCAACCATGTGTTTTATAGAAGAATACTCAAGGATGATCACGTAAGTTTTCCTTTCATGGGTTGAGCAGAAGTGACCCTGCACTTTAACCTCAACATAACCCCAGCCACTTCGCTGTACCCTGACCCCTGTGTTGATCTGTGACACTAACTGAAGTGCAGTACATGACCTCAAAACCACCCCAAGGGATTATTTCTGGTAGCATCACTCCACCGTAATAGCATCGGTTTGTGCTCATTATTCTATAATTAGCTTTGTTGAAATCTCAAAGCATCAGCCGACCACCACTGATGATGAGCTACAGTGCTGATTTGAAGTATTGCACTAATTGGTGTCCTAACAGCCTACTGACCTTTAACTCATTAACTGCACTGGAAGCAGAAATAAGTCAGCAAGCACAAAGCCTATGGCCGCAACTAGGAGTTAGCTTGCTGATCCTGCAATTTTTATAATTGTTCTCCATTTTAAGAGCGTGTGTGAGTGTGTGTTTGTCTGTGCTTGTGCGTGCTGTTTCTACAGACAGTTTTTTTCATCTCTCATATGTATGTAAAACAGACTGACTGTTCCTCGCTGTGGTAATTTGTGTTTTCTTTCCATTAGAAATGAGTCATTAGGGATTGAGCTTTTAGGCGTGGAGTGGAATAGTCGTACCAGTGATTATTGCGGTTATATTTGATTACACAAATGAGAAACATTCAGGAACAGAGGAAGCAAATTATATTAAATTGCTCTCACTGAAGATTTTGTGTGCACTTCCAAATGAGCGATCAGAAAATTTAAATCCACGCAGATGTTACTTAGCCAGGATTTGAATGAATTTCATGTTTGTGAACCAATAAAATCAACTTGTGTAAGCTGCAGTCAGATAAGTGGAACTTCCTTGACTTTGTGATGACTCGTTGTCCAGATGCTTTTGGAGCATTTGCCTAATGGCTTCTCACTCATCATGACTTTTAAGATAACCGGAAAAGCAGATGGCTTCTCACCTTGCTAGGCAATTTGGCTTCAGCTGCAGTGTGACAGGTTGGGATGTGATTCACTCTGATTACTATTTCTATGTTGCCTGTAAACTCTGAAACTGGTCAGCAGTTTAACCATTGCAGAATTTTATCATCCCACTTAACTATTATAGTTACTATTATAACTATTTATTTGGTTAATATCCAGCACAGAGTTTGGCTGTAGGTTGAACGGAATCTGAATGAAGAAAAAATGGTAGGTAATAGGATAGAATGTACAAAAATGTGTGCCAGGGAAAGTTTTGTCTTCTCCGTCAGCATTGCTGGAGTGAGCAGAGTGCAGTGAGTTGAGGTAAATATGGACAGACATCCTGAACACCACCTCCACAGCCCCCCTCGTCCTCCACTCTACAGATTACTTTGGTGGTAGCTAGCGGGTCCCAGATAATTACCTTGTGTTATTTCTCCTGCCACACTTTGCTTTTGAAGTCGTGGCTGCCTGGCTGCCTAGCTGCCTCAGCTCTAATAGCATCCCGGCATGCCATCGATCCCAGACCCCTCCTCCGGATATGAATAGGTAGTGCAGGTGGGCTGATGGGTTGTGGAGGGAGCAGCCCAGGAGTCTGCCCTAAGCCTCTGCAGGTTTCCTAAAGCGCAGGTTAATCAATATTCCAGTATGCCTCATCATGGAAACAGCACAATGCGCAAATTACTGTAGTATGCCCATTAAACTGCAAATTACAATGTGCTCTTTGCAAGCAGACTCTCTGCAAGGTTAACTGGCACCTTGTCAAATACTGTACATTTATAGGTGCAAATGGCTGCCTGTTTTTTACTGCAACAAATTGAACCTGCTATAACCAAATATTTCCTGTGTGTGTGTGTGTGTGTGTGTGTGTGTGTGTGTGTGTGTGTGTGTGTGTGTGTGGAGCATCCAGCATGGCAGTTCAAAACCTCCACAGTAGTAGGGACCTTTTAAAAAGTCCTTACTACTGTTCAGAAAATTAATGGCTTCTCTGCTCAGCTGTGTCAGGAAAGTAATATAAATTGTGGCTTTAATAGTTTTAGATATGCTGTGATGTCTTAATCCTTTGACAGCACAAATATTCAATGCCATGCAGCAGACTATTTCAAGAAAATGCCTTTGGAGATGGCTGCTTTGCAGAGAGGTGAGATGTAACTAAGGTGCGACAGCAGAGTACTGCAGGCAGATACAGTACAACTGCATGTGTGTAGCTTATGCTATAATCTCATTACTGTAACGCTATACTGAGCATTTTTGGAAACTGATTTTTTTTTAAAGCTAATACAAGTACAATTTGAAACAATTCTGTCTTGATTATACTTTGGGGAATGATGTAGTCAAATGAACCAATCGCTGCTGATCCTGATTTAGTTATACTTTTGTACATGTAAAGAACTTTTAGATTAAATAAAACAAGTCCAATTTAAGTGCATGTGCTTGAAAAGTTAGCAGTTAACCTTAAAAAAAGTAATTAAAAGTAGAACATGTGAGACAGGCTCGTCAATCTAGAACTGTCAGGACGGTTGTGTTTGGACAGCTTATGTTTGTCTCCAACAAAACCAACAAACCTTAATCAGGGCAGACACGTTGACTTGTCAAACACAGGTGTAACTAGTAGTATTAGTTATAGCTGTAATAGTGGTATTAGTAATAGCTGCATTACATTTCAGTTTTCCAGTCCCAGGGCTCTGGTATAGAGATTTTTCTCAGCAGACATTTTGGCATGTCATAGCGGGAAAAGCGGTGTAATTGATAACATTAAAAACGACGGCATTTCATATAGGTGAGCTAGTTCCAGGGTCTTGCATGCTGGCTCACTGGAATAGCTTACTGGAACACTTTATGGATCGTTAACGAAATTTGCTTCACCTGTGCTTTTACTGCCATGACAAGTCACAATGTCTGCTGTGAGAAAGGTCTTTTTCTTGCATCAGTATCAAGTATAAATTATGCAGACTCGAATTCAACTGTATCGATTTGCTAAAATATATGATTGGACTGAATTGCTCAGCAATAATTGATACTGACGTACTTTGAGTCAAACAGATAATGATTATTGAAAACAACATATAATAGGTCTTTTTCACGGAAGACATTTTGAAATTCAACAGTAGGAAAAGAACAGATGTCAATGATAAAAATCAATTATGGCTGAATTCCATTTAGCTTCATTGGTTTTTAGGGTCACTGTCACACTCTCATGACTCACTTGGACACTTGAATAGAAAGGAGCCATTGTTAATGTTATTAGTAACACCCATGCTTTTCCTATGACAAGTCAAAATGTCTGCAGTGAAAAAAAGGCCTATATTTTAAATGCAGCTCAACTCTGTCATTGGCTCTAGGCTATTTCTTCCACCCGTATCAAAAACATACTGCATTTCATAGACAGACAAAAGAGAACAAACAGGAGGATTAAGTCCTAAGAATGGCCACATAACAGCTTGATGAAACCGATGCAGGGGGCTAATTTAGCAAAACTGTAATGAAGCACTGCAGGAACACCACTAAAATATCCAGCCACGAGTTGAGGTGATGCAGCATTTCCATCAGCACCCAACGTGGAAACAACTGACTGTTACTGGCGAGCCAAGACTGAGCTGCAAAAGTTACCAACCACAACACATATAATATTAAGTTCTAAATAAGGCAAAAAGACGTGTTACTTGAAAGCAAACACGTTGTTGGACAGCAGATGCACATTTTACTTTTAGAACTTGTGCTTCTTTCACACTGAAAATAATGTACTATATTCCTATCAGGTGAGGTAAGGTAAATATATTGTCTCTGGAGTGTCCAGAGCAGGAAGTAATTGGGTTAGCTCCTGGTTTGGGGACCAAGGTCAGGACTTAGTCCACGATCTCATGTATTAGGGACGGATGATCATTAGTGAGAAGGTGAAAGAACATTACAAATTGATTTTTTTAATCCTTTGCTCTATTTGTGATCACCGCATTGATGCCTACTGTAAACTTTATTTTGCCAGGCACATGTGGACCTATAGAGAGTGATATTCATTTAAAGTAATAGTGGCACATTTTGTTTATATAGCTCTTTTCAGAAAACTGTACAAGATTCTTTATTACAGCAACAGTATGGACGATAGAAAATGCAAATCAGTGTTACTGGTATGCTATTTAATGTGTTTTATGATTAAACACTTTATGACTATGGCTATTTGTAGAGACTTTATTTGTGTTCCTGTTTACTATTTTAGTCACATTGGCTCTTTAATCTGTCATACAAAAGTAGAGAGGATGATCAAGCATGCCAAATGTGTATCATGTAGTCATGTATCAAGACACAACCTCTTTTTAGTGGCTCTTCTTATCTCTCATCAGTGCATTTTACTTCTCTGTTCAAAGCATACTCTTAGTTTAAACATAGACGACACATGGTCACTCACGTGTGCACACAGCCACGCACACGCAGACACACCGACCAGCAGATCACAGGGACCTTATTAGCTGCTGTCACAACACATTTATCCTTCATCTGTTTCTGGGAGCTGTCGTGACAAAAGGTTGCTTTCTGCTGCAAAGTGGCAAAGTAGGCTTCTCACTGTGTTTTTCATTCTCTCTAATGGGGATCAATGGCATGGGCCCTGGCCATCTCTATCTGTGGCCCTGTCCAAACAGGGGTGATTTTTGCCCGAAAATAGCCCTGCTGTCAGCTTGCCTTAGTTGCTGGGCCCGCTGAGAGTCAGTTAAGGGGATCAGTGATCGTTGGAGTGTGTGGCTTCATGGTAAGACACGGTGCTGGTGACACATTGCTTTGATGGGATCACCGACCGCTCCTAATCCCCCCTCAACACAGATGACCTAAGGGGCTCATTGGACTCAGCAGAGTCATGACTCTAGTCTAGTCCTGACTGACTTCAACATCCCATCCAGTTGACCTTCAGCCCTTACACTCACAACTGGCAAACAACGTTCGGCTTTTTGGATGACAGGTGTTCAGGGTCTCTGTCTCCAAAAGAAAGTTTGAGATTTGTGGTGGAGGTTGCTTTACATATGCACAATATGTGTTAAGACTGTACTGTGTTGACAGAAATCACATTGTTGTTCTTTTCTAAATATAATGCTAGCTGTTTTAGGATACATCAAAGCAGACTTTTTTTCCTGACAGTTTTTAAATCCATAAACTACATGAATAAGCTGTTCAATTTAGTTGGTTGATAATGAAATATTTGTTGGACGTGTAACTTGATTTGTAGGCCAGCAATTTGGCATGGGAACATAAGCATGAGAACACCCTGTTTAGGAGGCCATCTGGAAAATCTTTCGCTGTGATTAAAAACAATTTCAGCCCCTTGCGTTTTTATTTTTTAATGAATTGTGCACCCTGTGGATGTATGTGTCTGCTACACTGGAGCTGTGCAGAGGCATGTGTGTTGTTAGGGGTTTGTGTCTGAGTCAGTGTCAAGGCTGGGAACTGTTCACCCTCAGTTTGTGATGACTTGGCAGCAAAGGAAAGGTCAAGGAAGACTTGTGCAGAGTTGCCAAATGTGCTAGATTAGCAGTAGTCAATCTTGGTTTTCACAAGGTGGGAGTTTTATATGTTGCCAGGAAATATGTTTAATGTTCTCATTTCTACTGCACATCATGTGGCTCTTAAAGTCATAAAACTGTTATGTATGTACAACATGTTCAATAGGCGATTGTTTGTGGAGAAATTACAGAAACATAATATGCAGCTTGACAATCACTGCCTGAAAGGGAATGTTAGTGGATTACAGCTTTTACTAACTCAAATACTATGGGGCTTGTTTTTTGTGGCCATTCTGCATCACAAAAGGGGATCTTATTAGGTAGTGGGTGCATATAAAAGAGCTCACAGTCATTGGTTTTACTCATAAGAAAGCCTGTCTGCTATTCTAAAGAACAAAAAGATACCAGCTGGAAAAACTTAATGGACGAAAAGCTTTTGCAACAAATTGCACAAGGAAGAAATAGAAATGGAGACTGCTTGGCTTATTTTCATATTAGTCATGCTATCAAACTGCTTGTACTTTAAGATTTTCTTACAAAAACCTATTGTTTTGTTTCGTCCACTTGGTGCCTGGTTTCAAGTCAAACCCCAGTAGGTGTGGAAATTGGGGGTAGATCAGATTCAGAACTGGAGACAGCTACTGATGCCATTTTATTTTTATTTTTCCAGCATATGGGAATGGTTTGTATACTCCTTTTTATATTTGGGACATTGTGCCACCATATCACTAATACTTACATATCACACTTATACTTATTTTTCATAAAATCAGGGTCTGTATGAGTATAAGTCTGCATAGAAAAGCACACTCACTGTATTCTGAAGAAAATCCAACCTCAGACAAGAACGTCTTGTCTTGTCATTGTTAAATGATAATGACTTACTATAGTGTTGTCACTGTAGGTATGAAATGTCCTGTCACAGAATAACTGTATTTTTCAGGACATCTTCGAGACAAGAGCGTTCACATGGGAGGATGACCTAAGCTCTGTTCTGTCTGCTCTGACAGATGCTCCACTCTTTAGTCGTGACACATGCACTCAAATATTTCCATTTGGACAATCTGTTTCCACTCGGAAATGTCATTTGATTAATTATAATCAAGCTCTTAGCATCAATATTTCCCAGTGTTTAGATGAGACTTGGCTTGCAGTCCTCATAACATCTTGAGGAAGAAAGACTGCAATATGAATGTATTCTTCTTTTGCTGCTTTACTGTTTTATTGCAAATAAATAAATACTGCTTTATATAATCCCAAACATATGAAAAACTAAAACAGAAACCACAAGATATAAAACTTGTAATTTATCCATCTATTCCGCTTATCCTCAGAGGGTCGCAGGGGGGCTGGCCTATCCCAGCTGACATTGGGCGGAGGCGGTGTACACCCTGGACTGATCGGCAGTCAATCAAAGGGCTGGCACATAGAGACAGATAAACATTCACACTCAGTCACACCTACGGGCAATTTAGAGTCATCAATTAACCTAACCCGCATGTCTTTGGTGGGAGGAAGCCGGAGTACCTGGAGAGAACCCACGCGGACATGGGGAGAACATGCAAACTCCACACAGAAAGGCCCCAGCCGACTGGTGGGGTCGAACCTCGAACCTCTTTTATGTGTGATAAAATAAATGTAATGTCATTTGATACATTTTTTGGTGTGTATTTGGTCATAAACACAACATACTGTATATGCATTAGAATAACATGTGTCTGCTTAAAAAGCTTATGCATCTGAATGTATTGTGAGGTTTTCTCAGATTAACCTGGCTTGGGAAGAAACATGTTCACCTACCTTGAAACTCTGTTTACACCTACAGAAAGCAAGCAATTCTACACACAGAAGTCTTACTCATATTCAGTTGCGATAAACAACAATCAAACAATTGCTAAGAAAGGTTCACGCTATCCCCAGATCCCAACTCACTACACATTACTAGTAGGAGTTACTAGGGTAAAGAACAGGATCCCTCACTGGCTTCCCACCCATAAACATCGACTACTGTTTTCAGCCTAGCTAGAAATACCACACTACAGGGGACTGGACCTGGGTCTCTACAAGAGTGGGTGAGTGCTTTTTCCCCTTTTGCCTTCTGGGGATTTTTTGTGGATGTTATAAACACACCTTCCCCATGACTTATCCATGAAAATTGTTGAAATGTTTAATGATGTCCCATGGTATTTTTGGCCATGTGTGAAAATGATTTAATGAGGTAGTTCATGTATCCAGTTTGGAGATTTGGCAACAGCAGTACATGCCATTTATCTGGGTGAAAATGAAAAAGAAAACAAACCCACCTTGGCAAAACTCTCGAGGATACATTAAATTACCTCATTTCAACCTTAGGCCTCTGGTTTCCCTACGAACCAGATGTAGAACATTTTTAATGTAAAATAAAGGGTTTCCATATCTCATGAATTCTGCTAACACAGCAGGGAGTCCAGTTTCTGATCTCGCACATGCTCAAACACACAACTGGATTCCAGGCCAAGAGAGGTACATCTGTACATCTGTTGAGGTTTAAAACAAAGAGCTGAACACTGTGATGGCTGGCTGGCTGTTAAGCTCACAGGGGCATCATTAGGGCACCCCACCAGCTCTATGATAATAAGAGCAAACACCTCTATTACATCCCCTGGGGCCTGTTTTTTATATATATATATATTCACACCTAGTTAGACTGTGACCAGTCCTATTAGTTGCAGCAGTTAGCCTGCATCTGCCCACTCATTAACACCACCGATTGGGATATAAGGCGGTCATTACTGGAGTAGATAATGGTAGAATACTGTACTGTCTTTTAAGTGATTGTGGAAATAAAAAGGCAAACCAGCTATGTATCATGCTGTGCTGTGCCACAGTTGTGTCATAAAGATATTACTGTTTTAAAAGCTGTGAGCAAAGCTTGGCTGTATGCAAGCGCACAGGTCAGCCGACTGTGCCCTGTGATGGTGTGTAAATGAAACGATAATAGAGGGTTTCATCACCACTACTAATTACTGAATGACAGTTTTCTCACCAGTGTGTGTGTGTGTGTGTGTGTGTGTGTGTGTGTGTGTGTGTGTGCATGCGTGCATGCGTGCATGCCTATGCCTGTGTGTGATAGGCCTAATTAAGTAAACTCCCATTACACTTAAAAGTGCATTACTGCTGCTCTTTTGTAAAGGCTATAATTAGAGCGCTGCGGAGAGTGAGCGGTAATTAAGTTATTTCTCAAGTACTATTAGTCTGCTTGTTATGAGCCAATTGTATTGAAAATGATAGAATACATATTTGACTTTATGCTAGTGCTTTGTTAACTTTATAGATATTAAAGCAGCTATTAAGCAGCTATTACACAGTGCATGATTAGAGTGTATGGCAATATATATCTTGTTCTCTTCTCAATGGATTTCTGTCTGATAAAATTAAAATATCACAATGGACCATATGAGCCTGTAAAATTGCAGAAGGCTTGTGTGAGCTGGAAAATAAAAGCAAATGACAACATGTACGCGCATTGGTATGCACACTCACTTCTTGTCTCAGGCTCTCAGCCTGACTTGGCATTTTTGTGCATGTGTCATCCGATGCCTGCAGTAGCAGCAGTGTGAGCCCCAGATCCTCTTGACTAATCCAGATTGCCTTCTAATCCCGATCACACTCTCTTCTTCCTCCCATTGACTCCATTATTCCTCTGCAGTTTCCAAGCAGTTTGTCTCTTTTAATGTCCCCTACCTTTCTTTCTTTAATTGCCACTGTCCTGCACTGTGTTTAGTAGGTGCGGATTACTAACTAGTGAAACTAGCAATGTAAAGACTCATTGTTAAAGGCCCTACAAACCAATGGTCCACCCACACAGGTGTTTTCACTCAGTATTTTACCTGATTAGGCCTTCACTCATGTGTGCTTGATTAACATATCCCTCAGTCTCCTTTTAGTTTTGTTGAACATTTATTATTCCTCTTAGTAATGTTTGGTGACTAATAACGATATGAAACTAACCTTGTAGATATGTTTTTAGCTGTAAAAAATTGGCTTGGATGGAACTGGTATACTCTCTAATCATGTGCTATCCATTTTCTTCCCTGCATCTTTGTATGTAATTACACCTCTCCTCTCTTCTATGTCCCTCCACCAGCAGATTTAAGCTACACTTGATGTTAATCACTGTCTTAGGAGACCTTGACAGGTCTTGAAGGAGAAAGCTAGGAGACTGGGTCACTGGCACATTTGCACAGGGTTAGCAAATCCCATCGGAAGGGTGGTGGGGTGGATTGAGAGCATGCACTGTTGTGCCAAGAGAGCTGGAGTAGATCCTCTTTCTACACTGTTCTGAATGGGCCTATTTTTAGCACATGGGGTGGTTTTATTGGACAGATAGATAACTCTTTGTTGCACGCTTATGCTCTGTGGCTAGTCACATTCATTCTGCATGCGTCTTTGAGCCTGTGTACTGTGTGCACATGGATCAAATTGAACTGTTGGATCATGCAGCTATTGTTGAGATGGGTTGTAGGCCACAGGTTTAAGGAATACTAATGTGAAGCCTAGTAAAAAGTACAGATGGCAGATACAACGACATAAACAAAAATATAAAGGTGGTGACAGGATTCCAGACAGTAAAACTATTAAAAATGATAGAGCAGAAATGATTAAATAAAAGTATGTCGTAGTATGCTGATTGATCTTATATATTTAGTAATAAAGCCTCAGTACTGTTAAAAACCTGTACTGTAGTCGGTGTAATGAGGAATACCTCATAGAAGAAAAAAAACACACACACAAAACACAAGACATACTATTTAATCCTGATGTAAGTAAGGTAACATTTCCATGCAAAACAGGATCATATACTATGAAAATTAGCTTCTGCTCAATTCTTGCTTAAATAGCAATATGAACACAGAAATGTTATGGCCAAAATTCTCATGCTCATGCGAAATTCTTAAGTAACTCACATTAGCAAATGCCAAATACACAAGTTGCAGGTCTGCTTAGTAAGACTACACCTATAGCAGTCTAGATTAGCAATTAATTAAAATGGTAATTTCTCAGCTAATTAGTGAAACAATTGTGTGATTAATTATCACTATTCTTAGATGGGGCAAAACAGAGCCACGTCGCTTAAATCAGCCCACATTTTTAAGTTTAAATTTTGAATTTAAAATAATTTCATCATGTTAAAAAAAATCTCACATCCAGTGTTGACAACTGCACTTATACTGTTCTCTCACCAACGTCACCCCCTAATATTTTTCAGTTACATAAAAAAAAAAAAAAATTACAAATATATGAACATTTAATAAAAAACACCCTAATACAATGCTGAACTGACTTACAACACAATTACACCGTAAACTACATTAAAAAATGATCAAGGACTAGAATCAACACCTCTCTCATTTCTCTGTGTTTAATTGTATTACTAGATAGGCAGGGTTTGCTGCATGAAATGCCTGTAAGCTTTGCCACTAAAAAATATTAAAAACGAGTGATAAGGTAATATCTTAATTGATATCTGAATTTTATTTCATCCTTCAAGTTCTCCGAATGGACTACAAAAAGAACCAAGAAGTATATGGAGGCAATGTTCAGCAATATGTAGAGTGTAAATGACCCACAGGTCTCCATGAGTGACAGGCTAATGATGTCATGAGCCACACAGAGTGTGCGCCACATTATCTGTCTTAGTTTAAGTGTACAGATTTCAAAGATGGAGGAAAATGAGAGACAGAAATTACTATTTTCCCTAGATGTGGGACCCAGAATGAATGTCGTGCCCAGGGTTAGCAAATCTCATTTACAAATTTCAGTTGCGGAAATATCCCTCCCTCCTCGTGTCTCCTCTGTCTTCCCTTCCCATCACAATAAAAAGGAAGCTTCTCATTTAGCAGAACTGTGGGCCTGGAGGCTGTGTCACAGAAACCCATGTGACACGCACACACACACACACACACACACACACCCTGCATACAAACCAATTAATCTCAGCCCTACTGTGCAGGGCTCTATCTTGGTTTGTTAACCTCCAAGTTCATCTATTCTTTTTTTATAAACTTGTGGTGCAAGGCCAAAAACCTGTTCACACTGACAGCATATTTTAGATTCTTGTATGTTTTTCAAAGATACCAAATACTGTTGTGTAAGTGTGAATTAAATAATTGGAGAATGTCTGCTTGATGTAACAGTTGATCTTAAAAAATAAATAAAAAATAACATGACAGATTTGAAGCGTCACACAAACATCATACAGTATATAGCTTCAGTAAAGTATTACCTATTAGTCTACCAAAAAATATAGTTTATAAAAGTTACATTTTCAATTATATTTTTTAGTCAGTAGTAGCACATAAAATCAAACTGCATAAGAAAAACATGCATTTGAGCAGGCTTTTTGTAAGTTTAATTGAGACGTTTGTCATGAAATTAGCATCTCATTTGTCATTCTATCTGAACTGTCTGAGCTAAAGGTTATATGCGCATACAGGTAAAAAGTGTATACATGTTTATGTTGTGTTTCTCTGTCCTTGTGTGAATATCCTATTCACAAAAAAAAAACTGTCTTCATCCCTTTGGCCAGATCCCAACATTCCTAGCTGTTTCTTATTTTGGGACATGTTTGTTGCAGAATGAAAGGAGCGTTTTGAGAGATGATCACAGACGTTCTCCCCGGAGAAATCTTAAGGAGGAAAGTGAGCCTATTTTCAGCACTGTAGAGTGGGACTCATTATGACTCACTCAGAGCTGAAATGCTCTGGATGATGTCTGAGTCAGACATGAGGGCCAGTGTCCGCTGCCATGGTGATGCACAGCCAAATGTAACTGAACTCAGAGAGCAATAGAGATGGAAATGAAATGAGGGAAGCTTAAAAGGGCCCCGAGGCGGCTTCACTATTGTCATGATAAAATTCCCCAAGTAAAAGCTGGCAAGCTATAGGCTCCTGTATGTAGACTGATAACTCAGAGATACTTTAATACTTCAGAGTGCACAGTTTTTGTGTAGAGTTTTTGATATTGAAGATACATCTAGGCCAAGCAAAGCAAATTTAGGGACAATTCCAAAATAATACATTTTTCTCACTTTCCTCCTCAGGATTTCTTTGCGGAAATCTTTTGTATCTTCTCTGAAAAGATTCCTTTTATTCAACAAACATGTAACAAATATGAAAGGCTTCCGAGTTGAACAAAGTCAAGAAATGGTGACTAAAGATTTTCTGTGAACAACAACACACATACTGTACTAATGCACTTATTTTTTTCTTCTGTCCTTTAATCAAACAGTATCTTCTTGTGACTTTATCTTCATCACTTCATTCTTAACTTATCTTGATTTATCTTTATTGCCTGGTACAACTGTAAAACCAGAGACAGGCTCATTACAAGCGATATTTTCTGATATTATTTCTTACTTTTATTGATTAAATACATTAAAATTGAAATAATACAATTACTCATTTTGACTTCAGCCTAACTTACCTAAATCCTCCAAGACAGAAGTCAAAAAGTCAAGTCTGTATTGCAGCATTCCACAATCACTAACCTCTCTCACTCCATGATTCTCACTTTGGCACCCTATGGCTAATGGCGGAAATCCAGTATGGCTAGCAGATTAGGAAAAACTTGCACATGCAGTACTTGTCATGCAGGTGCGTTGGAAAGGAACTTAATATCTTGAAAATGGGAGCAATTCATGGAGAATTCATGCGCTAATGAAGGTCTGTATGGACTGGAACATTAGACTGATGTATTGAGTTAATAAATGCTGTCATTGCAAGAGCAGTGTGCAGGAATTTTCCTTTTGCAGAGACATCAAAATTCAGAATGGCATCACTGGCACTCACCTGCTGCCTCGGTGTGAACACCAGTGTGTAATTTGACATGCGTCTTGTCCATTGCCTCAGCTTCACTGTACAGTCAGAAGCAGAGGACGGTGATGTAAGGACAGAGCCATGTAACAGACCAGCACATATTAATCCGATGTGCCTGGCTCGGCCTGGGCAGGTTGGCCTTAAGCCAGCGAAAGAGAGGAGAGGGTCAGATGACAGCACCTGTCCCTGCCAAGTCCAGCAGGTACTGCATGGAGTCAGGCACATATACCTTACACCTCTCTCTCACACTCTCTCTCTCTCTTTCTCTGCCTTTGTGTGTTTATCTCTTTTTGACACTCCTACTAAGAAACACATACTGTATGCACATACTGATTAGAGCCATATATTTGTTTTTTTTACATAAGCACATAACAGATTTTTGTCAAAGCCCCTTCAACTTAGGTTACTTAAGAGCTGTGACAGAACTGAGAAAAGTAAATTGATAAATAATAACTAGGGCTGCAGGAAAGAATTGTTTCATTATTGATTAATCTGTTGTTTTTTCATTTTCTGCATTAAAACCTGTAGTCAGTAAAAAGCCTAATAAAACCTGTTGTGGAAAGATTAAAGCACAATTTCCTAGTTGAAGTTGCAGAGTCATATCTTCGTATTTCTCCCAGTGATATTCAATTAAACTAGAGATTTGTTAGAAAAGCAACATATTCCACATTTGAGAAGCTGAAACAGGCGATTGTTTGGAATTTTTCCTTTTTAAAATAAAACGATTACATGAATTGTTCTTATAATTAACTCTGATTAGTTAATTGACTCATTGTTTCAGCACTAAAATTAACCAGAAATAAAAACAAATATATTAAATGTATAAAATTAATACAATTATACATAAAAATGCAGCCTATAAAACATTGTATGTACTGAGATTTCTTAAAAAATATCTGCCTATATGCACTGATAATGATATCTGTAAGCCAATATTGGTTGACAACATGTGGCTTAGCAGTGTATTGGCCAGGCACACACACACACACACACACACACACACACACCCCTCCCTATCAGACAGGCTGCCAGAGGTTAGCTCTGTGACGTGAGAGCCAGTGACAGACAGCAGGCATGTCGAGCTGACAGTGCTGAGGTGGATGTGGTGCTCTGCTAAAGCCGATCTGTGTCATTCACTATACCTAACCCCATACTCTGGATGAATACACTGCTTGCTTGAAAACACGCAGAAGATGTGTTTGAGATTCTGTAGGTCACTTTTTGTGCTACTTATGCAACCCATTCATGTTAATCTAGCTGAGGGCAGTGAAAGATATTCCTCATCGGTGTGTTCAAGTGCTTGACAAATTGTCTCTATCTAATGTTATGATGTGTTATCATTTACATACCACCATATGAAGAAACACTGTTGAATTGTAAACAACACAACATTTTTCTGAGACGAAACTGAGATTATAGCGTCTAACAGAGGGCTGGTTTACAACACTCCCATATACTTGTTGTTGCCATGGTAACAAATGTAAACATCATTTTGAGCACAACAGGGAGCTGATAGCACCATCTAAGAATATCAGGCCATTAAAATGTCATTTATTGATTGATTGATCTTTACCAATTCGTGCACATTATTTACAGCTTGAGGGTTGTGCTTAAAAAGCCACCCCTATGATTAGACTCCCATTGTGTGCTGTTCTCCGGTCTTGGTTTCTGCTGTGTCTCGAGCACAGTGTAGCTGTATCCCAGCAGCAGTTTATGTGAAAATATGGAGCAACTCTAACCCCTCACTGGCCAGCACCAGTGTACAAACAGTAGTAACTAGCAGGGCAGCCACAACAAGACCACATAGGTGTTTTTGCACATAAGCGGAGAAGAGTGAAACAGTAAATGTGTGTGTGGTATGTGTGCACGATTACTCATAGTTTATTTTTTTCATCTTTAATTTGTCGAGAATAATAGGAGTTAAAGTCACAGTGTAATCTGTGTAAACCAGCTTTTTTATGCTTTCTGTTGCGTGAAATATAATTTTCCTACTCCGTGCTGCAAGTCAAACGCTGATTGTTCTAGCAAGAACAGGGAATTAGGGAAAATGTGTTGTCTCACACACACAAAAACACCTTCCTGTGGTGGGGTTTTCATCTTTACCGGTGACGTTAATATCATTATCTTGTTGGACGAAGCATCTCTCTCGTAAACTGAGTTTAACTCGGTGAGCTGGGCTTTTCACTCTGCATTTCATCCTGCAGGTTTCACACTTCCCAGAGGATGTTCACATTTCAAAATTAGTAGATCCCTTTCTTCTGATTAATTTTATTCAGAGTAAATCATGTGTGAGTTTACAGTCGTGTGTTTCTGTGTGTGTGCGCGTGTGTCAACAGGCTTTGGTGGCCTGTTGAACCACTTAAAGGATTCTATTTATCGGGTCAGCCGAGCAATTAATCAAGGGTTTAATTGGAATCCCGAGTGGAGTGACATGATTTATGCAAATAAGGTCATTAATATGCAGGCCTGCATTCGATGCTTAAATTAAAATGGCTCATCCGCCAGCGCAGGCTAGCACTTTCATTACGGTAAATTAGAGAGCGATAATAACTCCAAATACACACATTTATTTTCTACAGACATTCAGAACAGGACATGCCCACAGGAAGAAAAATATGAAAAGGCAGAAATAAGGAAGTTCTTATATGGGAGACAGTCAGGAGGAGGCAATGCTAATGCTGTTAATTGTACCTCATTACAAGCAGACTGCTATCTGCAGGGCTTCAGTTTTAATTGGATCACCAAGCAATTTAAACCACATTTGGTTCTTAATTGCTTTTTTTGCACTTTATTATACAAAGTACAGCAGCGGTAGTTTGCTATTCACCAAATTCTTTGCCTGGTCAGTGGAGTGCAGTAATACCAGTGCCTGACCTATACTGTTGCCCTTGGTAACCATCCCTACATGAACAGTTTGTGATCCTTGCTCCGAAGTGTCCAGTGCACTCAACCCTCACTATGTGCTGATGCCAGGGGATTAGAGACAAGAAGCCAAGGAGTTACTGTGACTTGAGCCACAGCTCAAGTCACATTCTCCTGCTACTTGTTTCATTAGGGTCCCTGCACAGGAATGTTGACTGGAAGAGCCACTCATCTTGAGAGGTTTTTCACATGCTCAGCATTTGGGATGAGCAAGTAAAAGCCACTAGTTGCCTTGTCACTGTGGAGTAGTTGCCAACATCAGTGAAGTGTGTGAAATGACACTGTAGTCTGGTGTTTAAGTAATTCTTGGCTTTGACTAGAACTGAGTAGGGTGGGCGTGCAGTATCATATTGTTCATGATAAATACACATGCTGCGCATACTGTAGCTGCAAGGTTGTATGCACACAGTCAGAGTCATCCACAGTCCTGGACTAGGCCTATGGAGAAATATAATTCATAGTTAGTATTCTTACAGTGCTGCTCATGTTTTTATTGTCAATTGTCCACTGGCTTTCTGCAGAAATCATTTTAATATTCCTATAGTAGTCCATTTAACTAGGGCTTAATAAGTAGTGACAAATCTGGCTCTGAGGCCACAATTATTGGACTTATTGGAATAAAAAAGCGCTTGTTAAGTAATAAGTTTACTGTAAAGCTCATCTAAATCCTTCTGAGAATGACCTCAAAATAACTGCTATCTTCGTGTGGAGAAAGGCATGCAAAGCAATACTGTGCCTTATTCTGTGCTACATGCACCAGAATGTTTAATAGACAATACTGTAGAAAGGGCATGGTGCTGAAACCAACCCTAATACGCTTACTAGATAACAGATGAATCATAAAACCACTAAAACTAAACAATATCACTTTAATTCAGACACAGTTTATTTATTGCACAGCATTATGTAATCAAGAGATTTGCTTGTCACGAATGAAATGCAACAAATGACGACAAGATTATTCTTTTAAAAATGCAACAGCTTTGTTTCAAAGACACACTTTGGTCTGGTATTGGCTAGAAGAAGAAAAAGAACACATTTCACTCCTGATTTCATTGTCCAGTTTTATTGTGCACAGTTTTAAAAGCTAGCTTTTACTGTATCCTAGCTTAACAGAAGGCCTATATAAGGTAAATTTTGATTTTGAAAGAAATTCTTGACCAGGAGCATATATCATTTGAGTTCTGAGAGTGAAGGAGATGTCCTTTAATACAAAATGACATCTGAATTTTATATTTATATACATTATGTAGCTCCACAGTGCACACTTCACCTAAGTGTTGCTGCATTGAAATAGTTTTGTGATGTAGATTTGTGTGACAAATGAAAAGCCCTGCATAAAACAAAGTGTAACCTTTATCTCAGCTTTTCTGTAATATTTTTGCACAGTCAGTGTCATTCCCAGCATGGACAACAACACGTTCACATGCAGCTTTTAGCCAAAAAAGCAGCACTTTAGAGGTGTGCTGCACATGCAAAATGTCACTGAGCAAAGTGAAGCAAATTGACCATTTAAGCAACTTTGCTCGCTAATGATCTCTGTCGGTGTGGACATTGTTAATTGAAACTTCTTGCTGCTGTTTATTTGTTTGTGCACTTCATGGTTGCCTTGCTCACTAAGCTGTATGATAGGAAACAGTTCCAGTGTTTTAATGGAGCACAATGGGGAGTTTTTGACAGCTGGTGTATGTGGAACACAATGGGTTACAACAAACAAAGGAGTGGCAATGGAACAGGCTTTATGCACTGTAGCTAGGACGGATGAATCTATTTAAAAAAAAATGACTTGATCTGCCCTGATCGGATTAAGACATCCTTTTGTTGGACTCAAGTGTCACCATTTTGTCTAAACTTATACATTGGCTAATAGCTCAGTTTATTCAGTTTCAGAGTTTTTCCCCCTTTTGTTGTCAAACACACAAACACACACACACACACACACACACACACACACACACACACACACACACACACACACACACACACACACACACACGGATGACTTCGAGTTATTGCTCTCTTTTTCTGTTACTCACACATGCGTCTTGTCCTCATGTGTGCCAGGGCTCGCTGGCTGCTTGGGGTTTTCTGTAATTACAGCAGTGAGCAGGGAGCTGTCTTTTGCATGGCAGATGGTCCAGCACCATGATGCATCAGGTAACCGTGACAACCACCTCCCTCCTCGCACTTAACAGCACCATCATGGCTCTTTACAGTGACCAAATGTCATTATAGAGTCTGTGGAGACGGAGAAGGCAGGGGATGGACGTGGGGGGTGGGTGTTGGTGGATTAGAGAGGGTGATACAGAAAGGAGCTGGATTTTTTCAGGATGCTCAGGACCTTCTTATCAAAAACACACAGACAGAAGGCAGAGAATAGTGTGGCTACCACCATTGTTTTGGCTGGTGAGAAACAGCTTTGTTTAAATCTTCATTGCATTCAGATCACTACTCCAACCCGTTCTCTTTTGAATCTTATTCAACCTGTTAATATATCTTTTCTATCAGATCAGTTCCATGGAGTGACATCATATCTATGGTGTCAATACCACATTTACGCTTGTAGCAAATGTGATTAGCTTTTTGTTTTTGGATATCCTATTTTAACGTAACCACTTTTGCCTACCTCGTGCATCTGATATACGATTCACGTCATCACGCCTTGGTCCCGTAATGCGTGTTTTGGATAAATGGCTCCTTTCACCACATTATCACTAATCAAATGCATCAGAGAAGGCAGGCAGCGCTGATATACAATCAGTTTCTCCTCTCAGCTTACTTTGCAGCAGATGACTCAAATTACCTGATTAGGAGGCTCTGCCACAGTTCTAAATGAGCCTTCCTTAGAATTTAAGCTGTCTCATGTTTAGACAAACTATCAAGTCTCCTGCAACAGACTCTGTGTGTGTCTGGTTGGCATGAGGTCTCAGCAAGACAGTGATGAATTGCTACAGCTGGATATGCAAAAAAGGGAAATGCTTTTTCATGCTTTATTGCAACTGAAGTGACAGTAGAGACCAGTTCATCTGTGATATAGGCCTATGAAAACTCAAGGATGCTGTTGGAGGCACTCTGCTTCTTAGTGAGGTGTGTGCTTCCTTGCAGTACCAGAGGGAGGCAGTGACACACCTTGGTGTGGCAGGAGGTGTTGGAGGCGTGCTTTCCACAACACTGAATCATTTGTTCATTCAATTAATCACCTACTCACCTGTTCACTTCATTAATTAACCAAACAAGTCAATCTTGTTTTATGCAAAATATCACTTTGTGTTTATCATGTTGGAGCTTCAGTTGCTCATGGAAAAAAAATCATGTGACTTGTAGTCATTGTAGAAGTCCTGCATCATTATTTGCATACCTCAAAGGCTACTGCTTCATGAAATGTCAAAGTCACAATGAAGTGGCATTTTGCGAACATCCGGCATCCGTGATTGTATGTGTTTCCTGTTGAAACAGGATGTTGTGGACAAGGCATAACACAGGGAGACCACTTAAAATTCTTATATCAATAAATAAAGACGGTATGTTTGATGGTAAGAATATCTGTATAAATCTATAATAAGAAATATATTATATCAATAGATAGTGATATGAATTGCTAAGCTTGGTACAGAAGGTGACAATTACTGAAGATCCATATTGTTCCCTGGAACTTAAAGTAGTAGTAAATGGACATAGAAGAAAAGCAGTGTAAATATTGAATATTTAATCATTTTATTGTGGATATTGGAATTGACCAGTGCTTCTCTGACAATTGGTTGCATGACAATTTAGTAATAAAGGAGACTATGAAAGACATTTTTTTAGAAAAGCCTAACCTCCAAATTGATTTGTAATGATGGAACCTTGTGAGAAACCCTTGAGAACTAATCTGATCAGCTATTACAGTGCAGTTTCAACAAAGTAAATAACAGGTTACAGATAATACCACAGGTAATAAATATTGAAATATCAGTGCTCATATATACAGTACACTGAGCTAGATCTATTAGATTCTCATCAATAAACACATAACTAAAGACCAGCAAAAAAGGTAATCTACCTTCACCTTGAAAATGGAAAGAATCACTTAAAAATAATCCATCAAGTTAAATGTGTGACAGAGGCAAACAGGCAGCTCAACAAACAAATGGAAGCAATGATGAGTTTTCAAATGTATTAATTTGGCAAACATGGCTGTTCCATGACCCCTATGATTGTTTATTGTCGACCATTACCAGTATTACTTTTTCTTTTTTTCTGAACAATTACAGGGAGGTCTTTGAACACTACATACTGTAAATGGCATGAGAGGCAACAGAATGTAATAAGGAAATGTTGAAAAAAAAGTATAAAATGCATTTGAGAAGACAAAGACGGAGGATTTGAAAATCACAGTCGTGCACCCTCATAACCCTTTTCACTTTATAAACTGCGGCGTGTGTGTGTTATATTTCCTATTATTATCCTGTTACCTGTCTCCCCTGTGTGTTTTTCTGCCTGTCCCTGCATCACTCTGTGACGTCCTAGTTGGCATGTTTACAGCTGCATGCAGATGCAGTGCTGCAGTCTTCCAGCAGAACTTCCCCATGGGTACCCACAGGGAGCCCTAACATGCACAGATGCGCTTTTACTGCAAGTTATATGAATGTATGTATATAAATGTGTTCAGCACATATCAACATTTGAAGCTCCAATTTGCTATGCTATTTTCTATGCAGATAATTATCAGCAGTGAATAAATTTAATTGATGGATGAGCTCTCATTTGCACTAATGGCATGATTGAGTTTTGAGTTATGGTTGAATTTCCCTGGATATGCCACACATACTGCAGTTTTATTTTTCTACCTGTCATGTCTCCCTGCTCTCCTCTCCCTCTCCCTCTCCTCTCCTCTCTTGCCACCAACATTGCAAAATTGTGTACACAGTGGTTAACTTTTTAACAGTACACACTGTTCTGTCCAATCAATAGTGGGTTTGTGCTGTGGTATAATTTCTTGCACCCTGTCTGATCATAAATGTACCTCTTGATCTGCCTCTGCTGAGGGAAATCAATAGCCGTCCAGTGGGCCAGCTGTTAGGTTTTTATTATTTCTTAAATCAGTCAAGTCTGCAGTGCAAAGTTACCGGAGCGGAGGGAGAAGCAACAGTAGAGCTTTTAGTTCATAAAACTAACATGCCTCTGAAACCTGTATATGAAGATATTGATCCTGTGCTCTGAAAGCGAAAGGGTTTTCACCTTGTATTACAGTATACACAGCAGTGGTGCTATTGTGTAATGTGGTAAGCACAGTGTGACTACCTGGTTATGCTTGGTGTACATATTGGAATACAGCATGAGATGTCTGCGTTACACAGATCAGTTTAAGGCTGAAATTGTTGCTCCCTCAGAAAATGCAACATTTATTTCAGACATGTCTTTTTTTTAATCTTTCTAGCTTTGTGTTATTTTTTTTGTTTTCCTAGGTGTTTCTTTCTTTTTTGTTGTTGTTTTTTGTAATTGACAGTCAAGAGGTGATAAGCAACAAAGACTCAGATGAGGTCAAACATCACAGCCGCACGTTATTTAGTAAAAACAGAGTCAGCGCACAGTTTTATATGAAACACAATACGTGGTGTATCACACAGTGTGCTACGCTCATAATATTTTGACAATGTTGCAATGAAACTGGAAAACGGCTGATTTATTCAAGTTTCTGTGACAGTTTTCTTGTAGATTTTAATATGAAATAATAGATGATTCCCAAAAAATATCAACTGAAAAGAGAGAGTTTTCTCTCTCTTCAAACAGCTAATTGTGAAACATTCGGACACAAGCTGTTAGTATCCTTTGAGCCATTATTCCAAAGCAACAAGATCAGTTAAACTGCAGATTTGGTTTCCGCTTTGCAA
This sequence comes from Maccullochella peelii, assembly GCA_002120245.1. Lineage (NCBI taxonomy): Eukaryota > Metazoa > Chordata > Actinopteri > Centrarchiformes > Percichthyidae > Maccullochella > Maccullochella peelii. The sequence continues at coordinate 31,089 of LKNJ01000307.1, forward strand.
CAGGGCAACAGTTACTGTTCGTAACAGACAATAGAGGTAGACAAATGCAACGATTTGAACAGCAAATGGTCGGACACATTTCGTCTGCAGTCCAGTTCTATGGACTAACTGTTGGACTAAATGTTTTTTATTTTTAGGTTTATTTTCCTAGAAGATCTATGATTTCACAGTGCTGAGTAGGGACATAGTGTAAAAGCTCAGTAATCTAAACAGGAAATTGGCCAGTCAGTGCTTTATAAGTAATCAGCAGGATTTTGAAAACAACTCTAAAATCCACTGGGAGCCAGTGCAATTGTGTTGGGATATATGATCTCTCTTCCTTCGTTCTAGTTAAAAATCTAGCCTCAGCATTTTGTCTGCGCTCCATATTCAACAGGAAGTTAATGATGAGATAATGCTACTGTATATGAGAAGTGTATTACTATTTTACAACCCATAGTTGATTTAATGTGATAAAATCCACTGATCTGCATCAACCAGAACTCTTCCAAGACTCTAAAACTGTAATCACTGAAAGTTGCTAGCAGTTTTTTTTGCTTACCATAGACACAAACACAGATTTCTTTCCAGTACATTTGTACATTTTGCAGCGTTTAGTATGTTGTTGTCAATTAACTGTTTTGCTCTGGTAGGTTAATGTTCAGCGATGGATGTTTAAGCCATGCAAGCTGCTTTTGTGGCACATTAAAATGTATTCTGAGCAGTATTAAGCCTAAAAATTGAAAAAATAAAAAATCAGAATTCTTCTTTGACATTTGATCATTTCATTTCTCACTGACAGTTGGTTTCTTTCCAAGTGAAAGTTTGGAGACATTTTGCATCTATAAGAAGCCAACATAGGTTGTGACTTACATTAACAATTGCTCTCTCACAATGTAATGACACAGCAGTGTCATTGGTTAATGCTGTGTTGATACTCCATTTGATGGTAATTTAATGTGCCATGTATGTTGAAGTTAAGTGCCTCTCCCTAATGTGTTTAAATAGCAAAGCTAACCCTAACTCACTATATAAAAATGACGGACTTTATTTATTTGATTCATTGGATTTATTTGTTTTGTGAATTATTTTAGCATTTACCTTTCTACTTTTCCATAGAAATTGCCTAGTTTTTGTGTATTTTGTTGTCTGTGAAGTCCAGTAAAAAAACAACCTGTGCATACATTTTATCTCTATTTTCTCAGTTTATGTAATGTAATTTAGTATACCTGTCTTTTGCACATCACACCATGTGTGTTGGGCAAGCAGCATATCAGCAGCACATCTGCAACCTGCAACAGTTGTGTTCGAGGAACATTCGAAACACATTGATCACTGATATTATATGTTTAAGGTGTTTTGCCGATGTTCCTACCCAGACAAGCATATATAAAGTGAGGGATGTAACACAGACAGAACACATGATTGATATGGAAGTTGCAGGTTGGAGACAATTTACCTAACAAGTTGCTCTTTACCAGGAGCTATTCTGAGCTGACTGACTAACCCTGGGCCAGGACCTGCGGTGTGTCTTGCTCTGCTCTTGAGGCCATGTCTCCTGAGTCTTTCTCTCAGATATCAGTCTCTGAGTCTCCTGTGAGCTGCCATCTAATCCACCAGTCATCTGAATCCAGACCCTCATCTCACCAAGGTCGGGATGAAAGAGCATCTCACCGGAGCCGAGGTCCGTCCGTGCGTGGCAGGAGGAAAGGGAGAAGGCCTTAGTGCGAAATGTCAGTGCGTTTCCTGTGAAGCTAGACTCATCAAAGGAGGATTAGTGTCGGACTGATGGCCTCACAGGACGACCAGGCTCTGATGGGGTAATCTGATGCATCAGAACCAATATGAGACTTGGATGAGACACATGGACAATATATACACTAACACACACCCATACACTTACATGCATGCACCCACATGAGAGTATTCATACAAATGCTCAGAGTCTTTCGCGCGTGTCTCTTTTTGGCAACTTAATGCTGCTTGCTTGCTTGCTTACACTATACTAAAACTGCACACTATGGCATTCATCAGAAATGAATGGCTTAGCTGAGAGTAAAGCATCTAAAATGTGCATAAATGTACCAAGGATATCCGTATTTGCAAGGTAGAGCTAACTCAAGATTTACTTTTTTAATGCCTGTTAGCTTTACAAAGTTATTCATTCTTACAGTTTTATAGTCTAATGACAGTGAAGACAGTCATGGTTTTAAAAGTCAACATGCTCAACATTATGACCGACTGTACCGTAAATAATGGTAAAGAAAATTGATGTTTAGATTAGATTCAGTTCAGTGACAGACTAAGTTTTGTGCTTTGTGTTGGTTTGAACCAATGACAGGGTGATGAGTGTACACCCTACAAGGATTTTTCTTCCCACTTCTCCATCTGTCCCAACTTTATAGATCGCTGCTAGTATAGTAGTATTAAAAGGCAAAATGTGCTTAGTGTGCTGCTGGTGATGCCATGAGGTCACCATCATTTTGCAGTTACATCATCTGGCCAAGACTATCAAATTTTGTTTTTGGAATACAATTTCAAAGCCTCCGATGACCCACCACTACACAGTCTTTCAGCAAGATCACATCGTTGATTGCACAAAGATACCGCAGCTTGAGTGATTCATAAGTTGGGAAGATTTCAGCAGCACCTGTGCCAGGGTCATTACAAGTGTGCAGGATAATGTCACACTTAATACATTAAAATTGCAAGGATGGTAACATCTGTTTGAATGTTTATCCTTTAAAAGTACTGGAATTTGTTTTTGAGCTTTCAGTCATTCTGAAAGAGTAGGTGTCATTTTTTGTCAGAAGTCATGTCTCATGAAAAATGAAACCAAATGTTTTCATTTCTTTCCACCCACTTCCCATTTCCCTCCTTTCAAAAACGGCTCTGAAATATGACAAATAGGAACATCATTCTTAATTTACAAAGCTGACAGGGCAAGAAATTAGAACAATATGAAGGTCCAGTACCATGCTCTTCATTAAAGTCTTTGTCCTCCACACATGAAAAAACAGATTGTGATTGTGGCACTGGAAGGCTGTGGACAATTACAAGTGATGTATTTATGGATTTTCGGTGTCATTGAATCTGAAATATAGCTGCTAAAAATGCACCATATAGAACTGCATTACCAGAACTCGAATTAGTCCGTATTCTGATATGAAAACCACAGTCAATACTCAGTAATGGAACAGAGTCAAAGAGAATTTGTTTATATAGGAGTGATTTATTTGTATTTCCTCTTTCTGGTTTTGTGTATTGTTATTGTTCCTCCTTCAGATTTATTGACCTAATCTGAATATTTGTAAAAAGAAAATGTTGGCCTCAGCGGTGCTATGGAAGATATGTGACTGTTATGTTGTGGTTTCTTTGTGGATTGTTAATGCATCCTGTTTTGAAAAATATAAAAAGAAAATTGGAAAAAGAAATATTGTCAAGCCGGATAACATGTTTCTGTCATGGAAACTGGCTGTTCCTGGCTGTTCCTGGCTTATAACTGGCTGTTATAGCTCATCTGGCCTGGGAACGCCTTGGGATCCTCCAGGAGGAGCTGGAGAGCATTGCTGGGGAGAGGGACGTCTGGACAACCCTGCTTAGCCTGCTGCCACCGTGACCCAGCCCCGGATAAGTGGAAGTGGATGGATGGATGGATGGATGGATGGAAACTGGCTGTTCCCCGAACAGCAATTGTCCAGTCATAGCTTAGCAACGGTAGGCACGGCAGGTCTATCAAGCTTTGGATTTCAGAGCGATAATCGGCATTTAAAGAGTTTGGAGGGTGGTGTCTTTTTTTTAAAGCCTTTATAAAACCCCAAACAAAAGAGCAATAGTGTAAGGAATGGACTAAACTGTGTGTTTAAGCTGCAATAGTTAGCATGTCCGGCTGGTTAGCTTACGGCATACAGTAGGGACTAAGTGTTATTTTCAATGCCAAGGAACATAGCCTTATCATTAACTATCAATATTAGTTTGTGGATTCCAGGTTACATTAAAAAAAAAACATTCAAGAGGTCCTGATACTGAAGTAACATTAGCAGCTCTGTCCTGCTCTTTGTTGGATTTGTGGAAGTTTATACTCCAGCAACCTCGATTTTTTTTGTTTGGGACCTGTCGCTTTAGCCTCAGTCCTTTATCATTATATCATGTATGTAGCTATCAAGTGCATGCTGGAAACCATAAAATCCCATCCAAAGACATCAGTTTTAACCAACTCGTGAAGCTAACGTTAGCGACAGTTGTCTTTTCAGCCAGCAAAATCGATGGTCGTATGCAAGAAATGAGAAGCCTGCTTTTGTCTACCTCTGAAATAAAGGAACCATTGTTTTTAAACATTTTAAGTGTTAAATCTGCCACCATTATCATGAGAATTGGTAGGCTATATTTGCTGTGGTAGAATGGAAAGCTTGGCAGGCATAGCAACAGTAACTAAGGGGGGCGGGGCTTAGCAAACAGTCAATTGTATCTACAGTCTGAGAAAGTTTATAGACATAAGACACGAGAGAGTGAACATAAAATCTTTATTTGGATCTGGAAAACCAACAATTGTTCATGCAGAATATGTAGAACGTATTTTTTCCTAATATCCTAACTTCCAACTTATGTTTCAATTTATGCTTTTTCCCTCCCTCCTCCCTCCGTCTTTCAACTAACTGTATTTAGCGTCTGAAGCAGAGTTAACGTATGCAACAGCGTACGTAACAGTGATGTCTCGTCTCTAGGAGAAGGCAAAACTGGTAATTTTGCATAAGAAGTACTGTATAACTATAACTCCCCAGTCCCTGTGAATTTATAACACTTTATTTTGGGTTGCAAAATGTTGATTTACTTCTACCCTGTCATTTTTCTTTCCCCTAGCCTGATCTCAAAATCTCAAAAGAAATTTTAAAGTATTTTGGTTTGTCAAACAGTCTCAGCTTTTTCCTGAGGAGCTGTTTTGCTCTTGGCTGAAAGCTGCTTGTGCACAATTTAGAGTGAAAATGGACTGAGGTATTTGGCTAGGTACACATGCAGTATCTTTTGGAATGAAGCACCGGTGTGAGGGCTCTCTCAGATAGTCCAGGGAACTATTACAGAATGGGTGGGCATGCCCAGAATCAGAAATGTTTACAGAGATCACAGAGGAAATGAGGTAATTCTGTGGCGCTACTAATGGCAGAGTCTTGACAGAGGATATGTTTCATTTATCCTATCTGCATCAAGGTCGACGTGGCAATTACCACGGCGGGGAGAAGCTAAAAAAGAAAATCCACCAGCCCAGTGGTGAATATACAACAAATCACCTGTGCTGTTCAGGGCAGGGGATTTTTAAAAGGGGTGATATAAAGTGTAGCTCAAAGGCAGACTGTTTAAGCAAGGAGGTAGAGAGTGAATGGTTTATTACCCAGCCCAGCAGAGTAGGTCTAAAAGCCCACTGCAAGCTCACACCTTTTATTTAGCTTATACTAAATGTGGCTGGTTTAGGGGACATGAAATACAGCTCATTCTGTTTCCTGAGGGAGATATACACCATTAACATTTTTAGTCTCAGATTACGATTAACAGGCTACATAACAGTCCCCATGTTGCATCCACAATTTCATATTTCGGCATAAGCATAAATAAAAGGTAATTAGCAAGAACCCAACCTGCTTTATTAGTATGAAAAGCACGACGAGGATTGTCTCAGTTTGCCACCAGGCCCTTGTCACCCTGGCCTTCCATCCTCCTCCTGTCCTCTCACCTGAATAGCTGCTCAATACCTCAGTGTTGTCCCTCTTGATCCCTTTACCACTGCTTTCCCACTTGCCTTCATCCCTTCCCGTCTTCCTTCCCTTCCTCCACACTCGTTACAGACTGTCAGGCTAGCAGCGCAGCACACTTGCTGTGTTCACACCGGTTGGTCAGCTCAGATTGGCATGCACAGTGTGTCTCCTGGACTGACCTGCCTGCCTGCGTTGCTCTCCTATTAAAATTCCTGTGCCAGATCCCCAATGAGGAGAGTGTAGCAGGGTCAGCCTGGCTCACTGGCCTTTCTCCCCATGCCTGCCTAATGAAGAGGACGCCTGTTGGGTTCATGATTAAAGAACTGCTAATAACAGACGGAGAAAGAGGAGTGATGGAGAGGTGAGGGTGAGTGAGATGGCAAAATGGAGAAAATAGAACGAGGGGGGTGAGAAATTGCTAAGACAGTGTGATTTCCAGCAAGAAACAAACATGCGCAGGCTCTTTTGTTCCTAAATATCCTTTCACATACTGTAGCACCATTGCTCTACTTTTACTAGGTAGCTACATGGAAAGCGTTTTCCAGCAGTTTGAAGCAGAGCGTGGGCAGTTGAGTATTGTAGTTCCTATCTGTACTGATACTAGAATGACTCTTTAAGTATGAACTATCAACTATATCATTTAAATAGGGCTCAATAAAACTCTAGCAACTTATTCATAATTGAAATTGTTCATTGTTCTTGCTCTGAACAATAGCTATACAAAAGGAAACTCTGGGT
>LKNJ01000307.1:37580-107215 GCA_002120245.1 Maccullochella peelii
TATATATATATATATATACAGTATATATACAGTATATATATTGTTTTTGTATGAAGATATTTTAATTTGTTTTTTCACCACTGTGCATTAGTGGAAGCTTATTCGGCTTTGTTCTTGCCACAAGAGGACCCCATTTACTATAACTACCTTAAAGACAAGGCAATTAGTTTATTTGTATAGCACCTGTCAAAAACAAAGCAAATCAAAGTGCATTACATAAGACATAAAATACATTACAACAAGATATTAAAGAAACACAAGATTATATAAGAAGACACATTTAAATGGTATCTATACTTACTACTACTACGACAACAACTACTACTATCTACTACTCTTGCAGGAAACATCACATATTTTTGATGTGTTTTTTATGCCATGCCATGTTTTTGTTGGTTCATGGAACATACATCATTCTCTCATTTTGGCAAGGATTTAAACTTGTGTAATTTTTTTACAATCAAATTGAGAAAAATAATTCAAATCGAATTTCAGCAAAAACATTGTTGAGTCACTTTACTGTAAATGTATCCTTCAGTCTCCCTGCAGTTATCTTCTTCTTGTGCACTGGAGGCTTTCGGACAGCAAAAAGTGCAACAATGAAATCTCATGTGTGGTCTTTTTAATGCCCTTGGGAGAACAGGCGTGTTTACCTACATCTCTGTTGAATATTCCAATAGTTAGCACAAAAAATCCATATGTGCTCAATGCCTGCTTCTGCATTAATTAGCCCTTTGCCGGAGGAACCATTAATTACACTGGGATTATCATGCGACTATCCAGCAGACCCATATACTAGGTGGAGAAAAATTTCCATATAGATACTTGGTTTTTTTGAGAGCAATAATAGAATTCCTTATAGCTGCCTGAAGCACATCCATTCTAAATGAGTCTGCCTGCCGCAGATGCTCTCGGTAAGTGATGTGGGGTATTATACAGGGTATTACCAAAGTCCTCAGAGGCCTAACCCAGGTCCCAGAAATTGTGTGTGTGTGTGTGTGCACGTTCATGTGGGGTATGCCTTTTCAGGTTTGGGATATTCATGCTTATATCTGCAGAGCTCCACGCCATATGCCTCTCAGGTGTCTTGTCTCTCAACACAAACCAGGCAAAGGTTTAATGCAAATTACCAACCATAAACAGCCGAGCGTAACAGCATAAATATGTACCGTGGTCTCAACTGCACTACCATGTCTTTGAAGAGAGAGTGCCCATCTCATGACTCAAGAAAGTCGAGGAGAAAAACAAAACAAAGTGATGGACTGCAAGTGTTTACTTCTGTGAAACGAGCCAGGGATGTTTATATGATTTTCATGCAGCGTGACCGGGGCCCTTACTTTCTTGTCGCTGCTTAGAAGCAGACCACAAGGCCTGTTAAAAAGAAGGATGGCCAATTAATTAAAACCCGATATAGGGTCTAGCTGCACCCAAAGCACTAAAGAAAAAAATGCATTGAATGAATTAAATGAAAACGATATGGCATGTCTCTATTTTGAGGATGTTTTATTCAGCTTGTTTGAGAGACTGCTTAGATTAGCATAATGGAGCTTCCTATCAGATCCTATGAGCCTCTGATGTTTACAGTCAATCATCGATGGAATAACAACAAGCAGCAAGAACACAGGAATGCTGCTGCAAGGGTTTTTAAGATGACGAAATGACTGAAATTTCAAGTCTTATCCCCCGATGTAGACAGGAGCATTTGATATCAGTCATAGCCATTATGATCATAGCGTAGAGGAAAAATGTTGAAATGGTCATATGATTCAATACAGAAATAATAAGAAGTTTGTTTAAATAAACCTCCCATTAAGTGGAGAAAGCCGGTGTTTTCCTTCTCTGTGTGTCTAAACTAGGTCACAATTGGATGGCTCTTCCCTGTGCAGAAAGTAAATCCACCCAACGATCGTAGAAGGCCTTATCCTACTGTTTACAACAGGGCCGGGTCGATATCCACGGGAGGTGCTCAAATAAACAAACCATAAATGCCGGGGCTTCTGCTGGCCTCAAAGATTATGGCTGTAACAATGATTAATTTTAACAACCTGAGCTAATTGTCTCCGAAACTTTAGTTAACAGCAAATATGATCTAGCCCTGGGTGCTTTTCTCTTCTGTAATGAAGAATAATGAGCAATGGAATTACTGCTGGCACTGTTTATTTTTTTCGTTGGAGATTTGTAGAGAGCACAGAGGCCAGCAGGATGTAAATCCGGGAACGAAGAGATAGACTGTATCTGTGTCTGCGTCTGTCTGTCTGGAAGGAAACGAGGGAGGAAGGAAGGAATAGAGACTTGTGTTTGGCTTGAAATCAAATTTGAACCCCTTGATGAATGTGAGGCAGTTAGCCTTTTGCCTGTGTGTTTTGTATCAGCCTTGTTTCTTTTTGACGCTCTGTGCTGCTTGCAGGCGGTGTGTCACATCTTACCCTCTTAGGAGGCACCCCATGAAGCCTCAGCATTTTTGTCTTTGTTATGATGGATAAAGATATTGTCCTGCCCTCCCTCCCTCCTCCTCCTCCTTAAACTCCTACTCCTCTTCTTCTCTGTGTTTACTGTCCTGCCTCTCTGTCTCTCCTTTTTATCTCTCTCCCTGTGTGCCTGTGTGCATAGAAGTGTATAACACCAGTACTGCTGTAGAAAGCAGCTTGGCCTTGAGCAGTGTCTGTGATTCGCCTTCAATCTTAGCTGCGTGCTGGAACACCACCTGAGGCTGGAGATGAGACCTCTCCACAAGTGGCAGAGCTTAAACACCCTCTTTTATCTACACTATCTCTCCCCTAGTGAAGTGAGAAAGAGCAGGGAGAGAGGGAGGACCGCCCTGATCCCTTCTAGCTGTACTCAGGCAGAGAGATGTGCACATAAAGTGTGTGGTGTATGTTTATGTGGAGGAGGAGACCTTCAACACCGACTGACAGCACACCACATACTCTGCTGTCATTATAAGATTGTATACCTTGTGAAAAGAGATCTAATCGATCTGATCTGTTGTCTTTTTCAGCTGTGCATGCGCTACCATGAGTATAGAATAGAATCTTTGTTCTTCCTCCTCACTTTTACTACTTTCTGCTCTTTTTTCCATTGTTTGTAGAAGGAATGCACGGCATCGGTATGGCCAGTGCGGCCGATTGGTATTGTTATCACATTCCTCCTTCACAAAAGTGCAAAAAGACCCTGACCTTTAACGTAATCACTCTAACCTACACAGTATCTGACACAGCACAAGTGTATCCATATCCTTCTCTGCCTGCAGTCTAGAGGCACCTTGGGAGAGTCAATAGATGTAATAAAACGTATTAGCGCAGTTGGATTGAATATGTACATTGCACTTGAGACGCAGTGAAGTTAGGGTCACCTACATAGAACTTAAATCCAACCCCGCATTTCATTCAGTGTGCAGCAGGCAACTCCATTACTGAAAAGGTTGCCATTTCTCATGCAGTTTCTTGAGAGAGGAAATTGGCAACTTTCTCTCAGTCCATTCCAGCGTTTGCAGGGGACCACTTCACATGCCCCTTAAAACGCTGAACTCTAATTTAACCACAAGCCTTGATGGGGACAGGCTCTGGCTAGAACTTCACATTCCTAGGTGAAAGGCCTTTATACTGTATGTGTGTGATGGGGAAAAAGAGGAGGGGAATTCAGACACAACTTTGTTATTACCAGCATACTTGAAAAACTCACACCTTGACCCTTTATGCGCCGTTAGGTTACCATCATATTTTAGTAAGTGTAATTAGTATATTCAGGTCTTCTATGGTATAGCAGTTGTCAGCTAGACAGAGAGAAACAGAAAGGTGGAGAGACCGAAAAGATCTAGTGGAAAGGCTTTCACAGATTAAAAATATGCTGGTGTATTCCAAAGATTTATTCTCCACCCACCCTTTGATTGCCCTTCATTGTTTCAGGGGGTCTTGTTCATCCAGTCTTGTATTTTCTTTTTTACCTGTGAGTTAATCAATTCAATCCAAACCTTTATTGTTCCACAAGGGAATGTTGCTGGCAATTATACTCAGTTTTGATAAAAAGGCACTAGTCAGGCAGTTTGCTGGATGCATTTTGTAAGTTCATAGCGGTGTGTACTTCCTCTGAATAATAGCTGTTCTTCAACTGACTCACACAGTCCTCTTCTCTGCTCGGCCCTGTTTGCAAAGATGTACTGGAGAGGGTTGTTGAACTTGAGGGCAAACCTTGAGGAAATACATGTGCAGAAGCGGTATCTGCTTCATTGTACTTCAGAAAAATTACAAAAGTTGAACTACTTGACGGGGGTCAATAGTACTTATAGTAACATGGTTTTAAATGGATGATGAACGTCTTTTCATATTAAGTACATGCTCAAGATGCTTGACAGCTCCAATGCTCTTGAAGCTGCGTTGGCCATAGACAAATAGTTGAATCTAATTTCTTAATTATGATCAATAATGCATTACCAGATTACCATGTGTCATCATAAAATCAAATCGTAGAGTGTTGTTATAGTGATGATAAAATGTATTGTATCATAATCAGATGTTAAGACAAGAAAGGCACCTAGGAAGCCTTTACTATATATTGTCCTCTTAACTTATCAACATTAAACGTTGCTTTATTGGTAGCATTAGATCACTTTCTTTTAAAGATGTGTTTATGAATTGTGTATTACAGAATTTATCCTTACACATATACCAGTTGCCCAGATACAAGAATGTCTTTCAAGAAGAGTAAAACCTCCTTCCGTCAATTCAAGCGCTCAAGCAGATGCAAGCCATGGTGCTGCACAATTCATTAACTGAAAAGAATTACAAGCAGGCCAGATAGGAATCCTCACTGCTGTGTATCACTCTTTGTCTCATCAAATGAAGCATTAAAGAGAATAGTCATCTTCAAAATAAAAGCAAGGGGAGTTCTTAGGTTATCACCTCATTAATTTGCTTCAGTCTAAAATAGAGCGGACAGTATGAATATGTGTTGCCATCCAGCATTTAATTAATTTCGATCACCTCAGGGTATTATGAGTCTACTTCTCTTTCAAGCGTTTCGTCAAATGACCATTTTTAGGCAATTTCACTTACTCTGTTTATTTTTCTCTCTCTTGCCCCTCGCTCTCTCTTGGTCTATGGTCATTAACATCTTTATCTTTATGAGAGCCTCTCCAGAGTGATAACTTGTTGCTCTCATTTTTAACCTCTTGAGAATGCAATAAAAGTGGGACATAGTTGAATCCACATCTCTATTATATCAGAAGGGACCTCTGACTTTGAAATTGTGTTGCTTATTCTTACTACTGTGCTTGTCTCAATTTACTACTTTTTCAGTTTCAATATTTATCCGTTCCAACTTTTTATGGCCTGAGCCGATCAATTTATTAGCAGACCTTCATCAATTAATTGCAGATGGTATTGACAATTCTTCAAAGGAATCCTGTTTGCATGACTATCCAGTGAGAGTTGTGGGTTTTTTTCTAATAGTCTGTGCACATGTGAGAGGTAATTTTGCAGCCTGGTGTTGGTTGCGCACAATTTAATCAAGATAACCACGCTGGATAATTGTGCTGATAGCACTGTGCTTTTGTACGCCTCTTTTTCAGATTATACAGGCAGCAGATAGAACGCTTCCTTGCAATCTAAAAGCAGTTGTGGAGGACACTGATGATACTGGTAAGAATTTTTAGCTCAGTACAGACATTCAAACTTTACCAACTACTATAGTTGCATTAAAATTGTATCAGGGTGCGTTCACCTTATGGTTCCTGCAGTTTGGGCTGATGTGAAAACTGCCAATCGAACTCTGGTAGGCCTACAGACTAAACAGCGGGACAGAGACCACCTGAAAAGGAGCGCCTTAAGGGAACTCTGGTGCCGTACATTTTGCCATGTATTTTGGCAGTGCCTCATTAAAATTTAAGTGAAACGTGACCACTGACATTATTCATAAAATGAGGTTGAGTTGCGGTCTCAACTAATAATGCTCATAATCAGTTATTTCTTTATGAACTTTCTGTGACACCACAGATAAATAAATCAGGTTCCCTAAAATGCTACATGACTTGCTGCCAGTCACAAGAATTAGATTTACCCCCGTAGGTCCATTTAGCGCTGTTTACTCCGATTGGTTCATTTGTAAAATGCCAGTGTGAACACGAACCAAAAGGCAACAATGTATCTTGTTTTACTTGGTCCGAGCCAAATGAACCAAACTACAGGTGTGACAACATTGTCAACTCATTTTCTGCATGTATTTAATATATTTTATTTGTTCTTATTGAGTAATGTTGCTCAAAACAGACCTGGTCATTGAATGTTAATTCTTAGTGCAAAATCAAAGAGCCGGTTTCCACCAAAACACCAGCATCTGATCTTGCGCTGCCTCGTATGCAAGTAACTCCCATATTGATGCAGCCCCTCCTCCCAGTTTTGTATCATGTGCCTTGTTCTGGGTACGAAAACACCAAAGGGTCGGGCAAAATGTGGTTCAAGGTTAGGAAGATACCAATAAAGTGGAAAAATACTTTACAGCTTCAGCTAATATGAGATCAAACATGACAAAATATATGTTGAGGTTAGGTATATGCTAATATTGCAAAAAAGACATAAAATAGTGTGTGTTTACTAAAATGTAATACTAAATGTGTTTACTATTATTATTATATAAAATGAGTCTAATTATTGAGTGAAAAAAATCAGGATCCCAATATTTAGCATCACAATACATAGATAGAGATCATAATTTTTGACATAGTTGTTCAGCCCGAGTCTACATTGTCATCAACATGGGTGGTTGTCAGATTGTGTATTCCTGAAGAAATAAATGACAGCCTCAATACCCCAATCTGCCTCTCAGGGCTTTAAACATACAATGTATTGGATGGGCCATTGAATTCAGCCAGGAGTCTCCTAAAGGCCTATGGGAGGAAACAGGAGCACATTAAAAGTGCTGATGAATCCAATCAGCCTGTTCGCAGGCATCCAACACAGATATGCTGGTGCACTAAGCAGCACTACTCAAGGGCTTAATTAGAAGGATGCTTGTGTATTGTTTGTTTTCAGGCATTAGTAAAGTCTGTGTGTCCTGATAATGGAATTGGCTGGGAAATGGAATCGTTTGGCCCTGCCTTCATGCTGCTAGGCCTGATACTGCTTGTCAACACCATTGTTTCCTCACCCTCCTGTGGAGCCCCTATCGATGTCAGTGAAGGAAGACAGCTCTGCAGAAGCCAGCCAGCCAGCTAGCCAACCCCTCCGCCGGAGCACTCAGGTTCACCTGTCAGCTAACAAGGCTCTCCATGCTGGAGAATAGTCTTTTGTATTAGTATCTACTTCTAATTAGCAGCTACAATCCTTCCCCTACTGCCTGACACCTCGAGTCATCCCGTCATTGCATGTATGCAAACAGTTTTCTTTGCACTACTTTTGACTCCCCTGAAAAGATTATCTACAGAACACAGCAGGTAGTTTGACCAGTAACTGTGAAATTAAGGTGCAGTAGTGATAATTGAGGATAACAATTCATGATATTCATATTGAGTAGAGCTGGGTGATGTGGTTGAAATATATTTCAATAAAGAAAATATGATTATGATCACAATGTAATTCCAGTTTGTCCATAAAGCCATTCACTGTATACACTATATTAAACTTAAAATATGTATAGTATATACACTTAAACTCCTAAATCATAGTTTTTCCACAGCAGAGATCGCAGATTGTAATCCCAAGTATTTATTAGTAACCCATGACTGTTTACATTGATATGAAATATCATTAAAGGTGTGTTGTCTGTTTGACACACTAGTTTGAGTTGTTTTACTGTCCAATGATGTCTTTTCAAATTTAAAGTAAAAGTAACATGTCTTTATATTTTCAACAACTCGCTATTTTTACATTAACATTTACCTACATGACTGTGGCAGTTCATGGCAGGTTAGTTAGAAAGTCAACCAGCCAAACCCACCTGCTTGATACGGGAATAAGCGAAGCTTAGGAATTCTTTTACTGGGCGAGGCAGGAATTCAATCAGTCGGACTATGGGGCTAGGAAACTGGGCGTCCGACACAGTTATGCTTCAGCACTTTTCAATTTGGGCTTGGCCTGCCTGAGCCTCCGGCCTGTAGCGCGTCATTAATGAAAGTCACATTAGGCATCCCTGTCATCCTTAGTCATCCCGCTCAACCACTAGGAGATTTCATAGCTGTATGGGAGGCTGATCTGTATGTATCCAATACAGCTGTACCACTCCTCAACTCCACTTCTGTTTGCTTGACACTTACTGATTCTATCAAGGCATAATGTGCCCTTGCTGCTGCGGAAGTCCCAACTCTGTTCTGCTTAAGAAACCTTATGATATACAGAGGATGCTGTAAATGTAATCCCTCATTATCTGTGTTTTTTGAATTTGCTCTTGATTGGTTTCTTTGTAATTTCTGTGATAAAAATAAACTGCCGCCCTTTCCCTTGTCCTCTCCCCCTGACCCAGCCCTTTCACTATTATCGCCTGTGATAAGTGATTCATGATGTTTATGCTGCTCTCTTCATTGCTCAAGCGCTTTCTTGTGTGGTGTAGTAGAGGTCATGGATTCCTACATTTATACAGGGAAGATTAGATGGATGCCTTGGGTTTCCTTACGTTGTAATCTTATCCTTTAGCTGTGCGGCTAACACTCAGTTGAAGCCTGGCCTGGTCTCTCAGACCTTTGCCCTTCATACTGTGAGGGCCAGCTGATGTTGCCAACTTCTGCGGCTCGGTCAAATGGCCTTTTAGTGGACATATTTGGAAAAACTCATAGTAGTGCTTCCATGGTGCAAGTTAATGTGCTTGCTGGCTTTGCTGTGTGTAGGTGATTTGGCCACACTAGGTCAAATTCCAGGGCAGAAAGCACACACTGACCAGTCAAGCAGTCATTCCCAAAAACAGAATTTAGTCTGTTCACACATACTATCACTGTGGCAGCTCAGCAAAATACCAAACTGTGTGATGTTCACTTTCAGTGTGTTTTTGTGTGAATATGCATGTCCAAATGAGTGCTCTATGTGTATTCATGTAACATGTCTTTATCTGTTATTTTTTGATGCCTCTGTGTCACGTCAGTTTCTTTTAGCACTTTCACAGATTAACACATCGTCAACAGTCCTGTTTTTGGATCTCACTTTAGGGGCTCCTTGTTTCTCCCCAACTCTTCGCTTGACTTTGTTGTCTATATCATGTCACCTCTCTTAGCCTGTAGCTCCATTTCCATACCAGAGCTGTCAAAAGAAATCACACTCATTTATCTGTCTGAGAGATAGGATGTGCAAAAAGAGGTCTGAGTGT
This sequence comes from Maccullochella peelii, assembly GCA_002120245.1. NCBI lineage: Eukaryota > Metazoa > Chordata > Actinopteri > Centrarchiformes > Percichthyidae > Maccullochella > Maccullochella peelii. Next base: position 46,866 of record LKNJ01000307.1, read on the forward strand.
GCATTGTGGTCTGATTTGGATGATAAGGCGAGATGGAAAATCAAGGAAACTCAGAACATGGGAGCCTACACACGTGCACACATTCACACGTATGTGTACTATGAGTAATAATATTCAGTCTGGCAGGAGACTACTCCACTGTCTCACCGCTTGAGAGGCTATATAAAACAGGGTGTGGAACATGTGGAAACTGTGAACCTCCATCTGCAGTTGCCTGCATGGCCCCGCTCAGCCCCAGAGGACACATGCTGCAGCAGGAGGATTTGTGTTGTGCAGTGCAGCAAAATGCATCTTGTCACTGCAAACTTTGACCACCAAACATAAACCAAAACCTCAAATGATAGTTTCATTAGACCCTGTGAACTTAAGGAAAACTTGTGGTGTGGATTGATGCCTCAGAAGAGCATAAATCATGAAGTTTCTGGAGCTGACTCAGTGTTCCTGGGTGTACCCTCCCTGCTGTTTTCTGATTTATTGTTAGTTTGGTCATTTGCTGAATGTTGGTGAACACTCCAGTGTGCACCAAATCATTTGGCCCCTGAGAAATGACGACAGGAGCAGAAAATGATGTTCATTAGTGGACACATCATTCTTTTCCACACTGTGCATGAAATGATGTTCACTTTACATGATCTGCCAACTGGTTTATACTATAGAGCACTATGTGCTAAGCAGAAATTAGCGTATGACTAAAATATGTATGTCCAAAAAGTTTTTGTCCAGTGATAAGCAATAAATTATAGAAACTGCAGTCTATACATTATCTTTGGCTGCTGTAATGTGTGTCTCTTGACGTCTTGCCCCCCATTTATCCTCTCATGCAGTGTGATTTGTGTTTTGAGACTGTTGTGATGTGCTCACCATCCTGTCATTTGCCGTTCCAGAGGAGCATGTTCTCATGTGAGTGTGGCAGGAAGCAGGAAGTCACGCTCTTGGTACAGAGGACTATCACTAACACCACGAGTAGCAAATATTCGCTTTGCACTCCATCACTGCAGGGCAGGCACATGAGTGCTTGCACTTCATTAACTTAATTAATTACTGAATGCACACAAGTTCAAGTGCCACAGCTTCTTCCTCACATTAGTGCTTTAAGGTCTTTTAACTGCATCTTCCATAACTGTTTAGTTGGATAGTGCCTGTAAAGCTAAAGGTGTGAAAAAGGGACTATAGGGACCTTGGTGGTTTGAGAGACTGTTTTAACCAGAAGATATGAGTTTCATCTTGTCTTGTCTTCATGCTTCAAGTGTCTTTGAGCAAATAATCAAATCTCTACTAGCACTTCTAAATGGCTGATATCTCGTTTTTTCACTGTGGAGGTTGACAGGAGAAAAAGCAAGTTTCCCCCTTTCAGACCAATAGAGCACCCCCCCCCAATCAAAAAAAAGAAGGAAAAGCCACATTATCTGACGTGGTGGTGCATTGGTATCACAGTGCATTCCTTTCAAAACAGTGACAGTATAGCTGTCTAGCTTTCTCAGGGGGCCAAGAGCCACTGTTCCGACATGTCCCTGTGTCAGCGGTCTAGAGGGGAGCTGGAATGTGTTCATGGCTCTACATGCATACCCTGTTATGCTCCACTGGGGTGCAGAGTGGCGGGATCACTTTTTTTCTTCTTTTTTTTTTAACAGCAGTCCTTTCATAAGTTGAAAGACTGAGATAGAGAGATTGTGGAGCAGGAGATAGAGCATGAGATATGACGCATTGTGGGGTCTTGTTTAAATTCTGAAGGTGTTCATTGCCATGATATATAAAGAGGCCCAATGTGCGCACTTTTCATTTGACAATGAAGACCACTAAAAGGAGTGTGAACACTTCACTAAAGTGGCTTGCTTTTCAAAACCAGGAAAATATAAATTCACACAATACCCATTCATTGCCAGGTTCACTGTATTTTGCAGAAATACTGCAAAACATCATATTCCGAGGTAAACCGCTGGCCTTTTCATGTCCTTCCCAAACATTTGAGGGCAAGGTTTCTTGAGTGTTTTCCCCACCTTGGCCTCACGGTCACTTACCCGGTTCTCACGCAAGGTTGCAAACACAGGAAGAAAGAAGGAGTTTGCATGGGTGCTCTTGCAATTGTTTTACTTTGTGATTGCTGAGGACAAATCTACCATTTTCCTATCAAAACAAAGCCCAAGGTTTAATAATGATCTGTGTTCATAATGGCTTCTCACAGCAGTACATTCTCAGCATTTCAGCAAGTCATATTGCAGAAAGTGGCCTCATATGGGAAACTTGCACAAAACTGTGTGCTCATCTCAAAACTATACAGTTTTCATCTGAGCGCAGAGAGAAGACTTTATTGAATTTAAAGAAAAATGATAACATCATGTGGAGACAGTGTGCAGAGAAAATAGACTTTTATCAAGAAGTGTTGTTATTGGAGGACTGCAGTGTTCGCTGACTTGGTTGCAACTTGGTTTGTTTTCTCGTGCTCTTGTCTTAATTCTTCATTTCCAGCCTCCACAGGGATCTGACAGAGACAACAAAACAAAAAAAGAGATTTCAAGCCTGAGAGGAGCAAAGAATAACTGCGTAGAGGAGAATGGCGTTTTCTGTCCATCTTTTGACCCTGACCCTTTGGGGTTGTCATTCATATGAGTAATGTGTATGTGTGGCTGCATGACGTTTTGTCTCCATTTGTGGTTTCTTTTGAGTGTGCTTTGTGCTCAGCAGCCCTTTGTCTGTTAAAAAGGAGTATGACAGATGCCATTACAATATATACGCAAAATATGTTACACTTAAGAGTTGCCCTTCTTATTTTATCTTCCATATAAGTCAACAACTTTTTTTCTCTATACAAGCACTACTGATGCATGGTGCGTTCTGTTTCGGCTGACAGATGTGCACGTTTGAAGGTGGTATCAAGTTTCTTTGAGGTGGAAAGGGGGTATAGGCCTAGAAATAGCAGCAACAGTAGGCAGCTGGTGTCCACGTCATCCTGAGAGGTGCTGCAGCAACCAGGGCCCATCTGGAGAGAACAGAAAGCCAAGGACACTGCAGAAGAAGAAGGGAGGAGAGAAGAAGCTACAGTGCAAGGCCCTCCTCATTCACCTTCTTATCGGATGTTTGGAAAAGCGAAGACAATTCTCTTGCATTTCTTTGTTTGTTTAATTCTTTCTTTCTTGATTTCTTTCAGCAGTCAGACACACAGAGGGAGTCAGACTTAAATAACCTCTGACAGACAAGAGCCTACCATGGAAGACTCTACGTCACCTCAAAGCCGTGCTCACCTCCTCTCATCTTACCCCCCCCCTCCTCTTCCCATCTTCTCACTTTGGGCCACTGGGACAGATGCGTCAATGACAGAAGCACAGTCAAACTTAAGTGCTGCCTTGTCCCGCCGCAAGCTATACTGTGTAGATACAGTATCTGTGTAGATACAGTGGTTTCTATGGTACCACCACTCATTTTATTGTCATTTTACATGGCTTATATGCAGGAATGATTGCAGCAAGGGCCGGGTGAAAATCTATATCAAGATAAAATATCGGATAATGGTAACTGTGTTATATTAGTGGCATGACTCTAGGGATGGCAATGTCGCCCGGAAGGTATATATATTTCGACAACAATATAATGAATTGAAATTTTGTTCAGACATTTATGGTCCCCAGAGAATGAATCCTACTGACTTTGGTGATCCCCAGACTTTTCCTCTAGCACCATATGAGTTTGACATTTGACAGATACTGGACTGTTGGCTGATTGGTCTGGTAAGATGTCACTGTTTATTGTAGCTATTGTCAGTTTACAGATATTTATTGAAAACTGCAACATGAGTAAATTTAGGTAAGAGATTCACAATGTATTTTTCAAACCTAAGTTTATGCTTGTGGCTCATGGAGCCTTTAAAATAACAAAGACTGGGTAAGAAAGAGTACTAGGCAAATCAATTGTAAAATTTCAGTCAGCCATAATTAACTGGTAAAACAAATGTCAGTGTTTGTTATAGATTTAGTGCTAATTAAGAGCACTGTACATATGTTCTGCACTCTTTTACCATGGACCACCTGTCACTTAGTGATCATGTGTGGCTATTTCTGCATTGTGTAGGTATTGTTTTATTGGCACAGAGCTCTAAACAGCACTCAGGATTTAGTGTGCTGGACTCAGAGGCCTCAGGCAATCAGAGGCATCCATCATCCCCATAGTTTATAGAGTGATGGAAGGAGAGAAAGAGAGTTGGACTGAGAGAGAGGGTGGGGGGTGGGGGGTGGAAATGCGTACAGAGACAAAGAGAGAGAGAGTCAAAGGGAGACAGTGATAGAGCAAGGTGAACAGACAAAGTGACAGAGCCAGAGAAGTGGGTGTATAAAAAGCATACATAAGAAGAGGACTAAAATGTCAGTGTGAAAGCATTTGTCTGGAGGTGGGATCCACTCAGACACAGCTCGGCTTCCTTAGTGGGTAAACAGCTGTAAACAAAGTTCTGCAGCAGATGTTAACAGCCTGTTTCTATGTGAACAGGTTGAAGTACTGTGCAGTACTGTAAAGTACTGTGTTGAAGTACTGTACATCCTGAATTCTTATATATATTTGGTGTTCTTTGTGTTTCAAAGTCAGTGGAAGGTTTTTACAGTTTTCTCTTTTTTTGCATTCAGTGATAAATGACTGAAACGTAAGTGGTGTAGTAAGTTCAATCAGGATGACCCAAGGGTCCCAAGAATAGTCAAACATGGTCCAAAATAGACCCAAGGACAATTAGACCCAATCTAAAATGTGGTTGACCCCAACAGAGAACACCTACACTGGCAGCAGCATGGTGTACTCCCAGTTACGAGCATCAGTGGTCTAAAACAGTAGCAATACGTGTCATTTTCCTGCACTTCACAGTTTACTCTCTCTTTCCTGCCTCAAAAAACCCCAAAAACAAAACCCAAAAAAACTGGTTCCAGGTCGGTTCTCGGTTACTAGAACTGGAGAGATTTTGTGAAGACTCAGTTTGCTTGTTTTGTATGCCCAACAGTCTAAAACCTAATGGTATTCAATTTACAATTGTATAAAGCAGAGCAACAGTTTTTTTTTTTTTTGCTTGACAAGTGACTTAAACGATAAATTGACTATCAAAATAAAAAAAATGTTGCCAATAGCCTAATTCATTAATCTATGATATTTGAGCATTAGGCCTTCACCTCCCCGAAAGTTCCCCCGTATAAATGTTTATGGCCCCTCTCCACTGAGGGGGTGGATGCTGCTGCTTCTTGTTAGTCCAAGCATAGTGGGAGATCGAGGGGAGGTAGTGGGAGAGGGAGCACGAGTACTTTGGGTATCTGTTTTCCTGGTGTATGTGTTATCATAATCGAGCCACTTCAATAAAGTGACTTTGTCTGTTAGTCAGATCACCCCCCATGTCTTTCCATTTGCTTCCCATAGGATGTCAAGATGCAAATTTGAGGCTCTACATCCGCTTCACAGCAGCAGCCCCCAGGCTCACGGTTCATCAGAGCATAAACATGTGTCAGGCCAAGGAAAATATTTGTAGAGAAGGATAACAGACACAGAAAGTTGTGAGGTTTACTTAGAGCTCCAAGTGTGGAAGGGTCATATTATTATTCGTCAAAGATTCTCAGAGGTCAAATACTCACTCAGAAAATATCTTTTCTTTCTGTCCTCGTTCCTCTTTTTTTGTCTCTTTATGTGCCCCCTCTGCACCTCCTCTTCACATCCCATTCCCTTCTTTCCACACCTTGAAAGACTCAGAGCACTATTTGGTATGAAAACAGTTTTTTTAGAGGAGAAAACACTGTCTCTTTGAGCTGTAATACATAAACAGTGTGTTGTGCCACCTAATACCTTGAAATAACTGTGCATGACTTGAGGATGGGTACATTGCGGATCCTGTTCAGCTCTTGAGACTAGAGCAGAGGCTCTAAACAGGTAGTGTCACAACAGTTTGCATGGGGACTCAAGTCAATAGAGATTTCAGTCACACTGAGGTCAGTACAGAAATCTTAACAGTATACACCACACTCTAAACTTAGCACAGCTGACCCCAAGTACAGTACTGTACTGCTTCTATGAGTGGCTGTCAGCCATCCTGCGTATAATGTCACCCTCTGACCCAGTTGCCTTGGTTACCACCTACTCCGTGTCCCTCCAGACTCTCATCTAAGATTGCAAAAGTGTTTTCTTGGAGTGTTATTAGAGGAAGCGGAGAGGAAAAGAGAGAGGAGCAGAGACAGAGTGTGTGATGTTGGCTTTGCCAGCCCTCTCTGCCCTGGTGCTAGTGAGCATGAAGGCACCGGGGGTAACTTCTCACTCGCTCATTCCTGAGAGCAGCCTGAAACCTGTCAAACTTCCCACGCGCCAAAATCCACACATGCCCTGCCACTGCGTTGCCTTGGTTACGCTTGAACTTGGTCCTCGAGTATTGGAGAAAGGATGAGGGTGGGTGGACAGAGGTGCCGGGATTGTATGTGGAACTGCTGGTGACCCACAGAGGTCGTCACACCTCTGTCTGCTGCGTTTTGCCAGGAGTGACAGTCAAAGTCTGCGTGTTTGGCGGCGGGAAGCTGACTTGTGTGAGGGGCTGAGGATTGGCAAAGGAGGGCGACTGGTACAGAGGAGGCCATTTCACGCAACACAGCTTCCAGGAAGTCAGTCATCAGAAATGCCAAAGGAAAGCTGCATCTCTTTCATAGCCGGCCAAACGGAGCAACCAGGCGTGGAGGGCCCTCTAGAAGACAATATCCCCTAACTAATGCCATCTGGGATGACTTTCCTGGTCCTTGTGTTGAAGCCTCTCACCCTTGAATCATTCATTTCAACCTTCATTTCAAAAATGCTTTGGCACTTGGTTATACAGTCGTTTGTAGTTATGTTTTAGGGACCCCATTTTTGTTAATTTGATGGGTTTCTGAATAAGACAGTTTTACGCCAGTGTAGCCCAGTGTGCTTTGTGTGAAATGGGAATATGGAGATGACACAGAGAGGAAAAGGGGTCGTTTTGGCAGCATTCCAGTCTCTTTGAAAAAACGGGCTGAGCCAAGATAAGACGGTTAGGCCAACAGGAAACCAGGACATTTTGATTTGGATCTGTGATGTGGGAAATCACCATTTCTGCCTTGAAGTACCCATGTCTCCAACAACAGCTGTGGGGCACAGTGCCTTCAGGATGACCATATAATCACAGTACAGTGTTATTAAATGCATAGAGAAAGGAGAAAAAGCACATACACAAGACTGTTTGTCATAATCTTTAGTATTAAACGCTAAGATAAAGGTTGCACCTTAAGATAAAATTAGATAACTTGTCAGGAAAAAATAACAAAAGACAATCTGTTGCCTTAGGGAGTTTGATTCATCCTGCAAGAAAGTCAATATACCAAGCTGAAACCATAAAACTGTAAAATTTCACAGAGAGCCATGAAGACATATTCCTGTTGAACTTTCTGTAATACAAAAGCTATCTGATGTCTCGGCAATAGGCCACAGTTTGCTTCCTCAACACCTTAACAGAGTGTGCTTTTGTTCTATTGTGTTGTAGATTTCATGGTGGAAATATTTCCTGGAAAGCAAGCAATTGTTCAGTATGACCATATTATTCCTTAGAGGGAACCACATGGGGAGGTTTCATCATAGGTATGGGGTCACACAGTGTTCACAGAGAAATTACTCCTGTGAATGAGGGAGCAGTGTCTTTCTTTTTTGCAGTTTGGGAATCCTAAAATAGATCAGTTTAACTTTTCTTTAACTTTACTTGCATCTCCAAGGACTTGCCACTACCATTACCACCGGAACCAGGCTGGATTTAATTTTCTGTATTCTAAGAGAGCAATAAATTTGCAGTTCCTTTGGCAAGTTATTCATTTTATTTAATGACAAATATGCATTTGTTTTCATATATACAAAGAAACCATTTCCATATGAGAAGCAGAAGAGAAGAAAGAGTTCTGTAATTCCCAAAGGTCCATCCCCTTACACCCTTAACCACACAGTATCGCCAGGGAGAGAGAGGAGAGGGAAGGAAATCACTTAACCGGTAAAAAATGGACTCAGGAGAGGTGCTATGCTCTGGTTCATCTCAGTGTATTAATGGAGCCACAACCTCTACTCACTTTTTCATAGCTGAAGGTAAAGCATTATCCTGCCTCGACTTGCATGTTTAGTAATAAATGGTGCTGATAACATCCTGGCTTGCTGAAGTAGTTACATTTTTCTTCTCTGTTAAGCCAAATGAATATCTTGTACCAAGAAAATAATGCACATCCCTCTACTTGTGGCATGTATTATGATCTAAGGTTAACATGCTGGAGGAGATATTGTAAACTGGCTGTGGGCAATGCAGCTGTTTCAGGGTACATTTATACAGTCTGACTGGTTGCTCCTTAAGCCTGGATGTCCTACATATATTTTTCAGTACAAGTGTTGATGATACCTGAGTTTTGTTACCCATGCCAAAACATTTTTTTTGTTGCAATACCGTACTTTTAAGCAACATTAAATGTAGTTGAAACACAAGCAGCTGCTCAAGAATTTTGCCCACATAAAATATATATAGTATAATAAAATATAGTCTAATATTAGCAAAATTAGGATTTAAGTCAGAAACTGTCAGATCAGAGATTAAGAATGGTATGAATTCGAGCAAGCATTCACTGTCCAGCTTTCCATACTGGGCAGTTTTTGACAGACATATTATGGTTGGGACCAAAAGAGTATTGAGGTTCAGTACCTTGCCCTAGTTCTCTTACTTGCTTTAGATCAGAGGTTTTCAAACTGTGATATACTGCGCGAGGTGAAAGGGACAGCTTCTGCCAGTGTTCTACAAACACGTGAAATTTGGTCTGCTTATCAACACGGCCAGCAGTTGGAGCTGCAGCAGGTTCTGTGACACACAGCTCATGGGAAATCATGGAAATAAGACAGTCCGTATAACTCCAGAAATTGCCTGAGAATCATCAAAATGGGGCTCACCAAAAATGTAGCCCACCACAACTAACTGACTTCATGGAAACGTTTTATATCCCCCAAAGCCCCCAAATTATGGGAACTGTTCAACACATAGAGCATGATTATCTCCCAAATCAAAATAAGTCAAAAAAAAAAAAATAGGATTTACAAAAGGAAAAAAACAGGACATTAATACTACCTTTTTTTTGTGTTGCGCTATTTTTTTGACAGTATTAAGGCTCAAAATGTCACATCGCAAGGGGAGCGCAGTTGTCTGTTTTGAGGGGGGGCCCCACAGTGTCAGAGTTTGAAAGTCCAACCCCCTAGGCCACCTTTCTTTTAACCTACCTAAGCCTCAACCTAATTCTTACATTACATCTTGACCCTCAAACAGCCAAAATGTCCCAACTTTCCAAAGATGTTCTCTGCTTGGTGTAGAACTCATATAGGTCCTCACAAAGGTAGACATACAAGAGCACACACACAAAGGATATGATTTGCCCTGGATAAAAAAAAATAAGGGTGAAAACAATATTTTTTCATCATGCCCTGTGGTAAATTTTGAGCACATCAATCGCAGCACAAACAGATACATAAACACATGCATGCACTCACAAACACACGTAGACACCAGCCGGCACATATACACATCTGTTTGCCTGCATGTAAAACATTCCCCCTCACAGGAGGAAAAGCCTTGTGTAACCAGATCCGATTGGCCCTTATATAGAATGGAGAAATATGGGCAGAGTGTAGCTGTCTGACGAGCCGCTGAAAGTCTGTGACATGAATCTGAGTCTGGGGACCAATCATGCATTTCAGTCGGGGAATGTCAAGACCCTCAGATCTCAGCCTCAAGTTAAAACACAGCCCTGCCCCTGTGATATAAAGGGATATCTTGTCACTCATGCAGCATAGCAACCCAGCCTTAAAACGTTTTCATCAGTGTTATCCCATATAACTTAAATGCATGAAGCATATGTAAAAAATATCTCTCCCTTGAGATAGGGTCTTTAACAAAACACCTCTGTATAGATGTATTAGTTCTAAATGCCTCCTCTTTGGCTGAATAACCCTCATTTAGGGCTATTGGAGGTTGTTGCATGGCTTGGGGCAGCACTTAAACTCTATGAACTGGTGAATACTTGTGGCCATGCAGCTTAATGTACCATACTTGGGGCTGTTCCTTCCCTTCTGGCTTTTACAGTGGCTTTATAATAATGTGAGAATGTCTCTATAGCACTCAATAACTTGCATCAGTGAGGCATAGCTCTAAATGCTGATGTGTTGTTAGTTCAATATATCCTGCCCACACACAGTTGTTTTGACCCTATGACTAAATCCGTCATTTAAGGCCTGAGAGAAAATAACAACTCAGTGTGTTTGATGTGTTTGACAAAAGCAAGAAAAAAATACACAAACTTGCTTGATTTTTTTTCTTGCTGAAAACTGAAGTTTCCATTTTTGACTGTGTTCAAAATCAGTGCTTCACATATTTGTCTATTTTTTTCCCTGGACCTATGGTTTTATTACACCAGTGGGCCTCTTCCATGCTCCTCTATGGAGTCCACACTGTACTGTATAAACGCATTTATCCTGCCTTGGGAGAAACGGCCTCCTCCTGTTTTATATTAACATGAACCCTAAACCTGTCGTTATATATTGTATGTATTAGACTGAACTTTGGCTTAGGTTTTCCCTCTCCGGTTCTTTCGTGATGAAGAATATGAGACTGGCAAGCTTTCTGAGCACAGCTGTGTGTCTATATTGCTGCCAGCGCACTCCCTCAGTATCCCCTGTGTGGGATGGCCTCTGACCTCAGTGAAAATCCAAGAGGGGCTAAAGGGGACTGTTAATGCTCACTAGTGATGTACAGCTGTGCTTCATTCAAGGTGGTTTGTCTTTGCTCTGCACAGCATTCGCACATGTAAATTAAATCATAGCAAAATGGTCTCTAGATTGCATCATATTTTATATGTTTACGCAGAGGGAGTGAAATCTGAATCAGAACAATCAGAGCTGAATAAATAATCTAATAAAAACCTATTTATTAGTTAAAAATAATTATCTTTATATTTCTTTAAGAGGTTTAATACGCTCAGACTAGTGATTGTATTAAACACTCGGGGCTGCAACTAATGATGATTTTCATTATTGAATAATCTGTAATTATTTTGTGTGCAGTATAATAGGTCAGAGAATAGTGAAAATGTTCTTGGCAAATTTTGAGACCCCATGTTTTTCAGTTTATAATAATGTAAAACACAAAAGGAGCAAACCAAAATTACCAACATTTTTGTCAAGTTAATTATGTGTTGATCAATATCGATCAAACTACTAATTGTTTCAGCAAATCTTGTTTTCTAGTGTACATGTGTTGAATGCATCTGTGTATGCAGACCCACGACTGTAGTATGTACAGAAGCGTGAACCGCTCTCAGGGTGCAAGTCTGCAGCTCTTCACGTCTGTAACAAAGAAACAGCCCTCTTTTCAGCTTTGTGACAATGCATTTCTCAGCTATTTCAATGGATGTTTTATATGGTTTATTTAGCTTATAATGTAGGAGAATCAAACCATAAAACACCACTTAATCCTCAAAAATGTGGAGATACATGGTTTTCTTTGGACAGCAAGTGTTCTTCTGTGATTAACAACCTAGCAAACACTGTTTGGAGACTTAATACAGGTTAAAAAAAATGGCATTTCTGACCAAAGTTTGCAAATACTATAGCATTTGCCCTATGTCTTGTTAAAACCACGGATCGGCGTGTGTGTCCTGTGTTTTTTTCTGTGCTCCAATGGCCATGACATCCCAGGTAACGCATCTCAGAGCGCCATAAGCCAGCCTGTCAACAGATTCTGGCCTGTGTTTCCTGGACCCTGTTGATACCCAATACATAATGCCACACTGGGAAGCCCATTGCCAGCCTGTAATCCAAGCATCTTATCAAACCAATCAGTGCTTTTCCAGCAAGAACACATCTCGAGGCGGGGGTTTAACAACATCTGGTGCTCGGGGAGAGGAAGGGAGGGTGAAAAGAAAGTGTGAGAACAATCTTGATGCTCTGGTATGGATATTTAGATACACCACATCCTGCTTTCTCTTTCGATACAGGTCAGTGAGGGGGCAGTCAGTTGTCAGTGCTTGCCCGCTGCAGCTTGGAGGCTGTTCGCATTTATGCTATTGATGTTCTTGACGGTAGCATTTGTTACTGCACTCCCTCATAGTTCCTCTCTTCTTCTCTGTCTCTCACCCACACTAACCCCTATCCTTTCTCCTTTTCCCAACCTCCTGTTTCCGCTTTCCATTTCCCCTCCCCATTTTGCTCCCATGCGTCCTTCCCATCAGCCCAGCACAGCAGTGAGAGGCTACCACAGCAGTAAGGCAGCAGCCATGAGTCCAAGCCTTGGCTCCAATTGGACCACTGGTAGCAGTGGTGGTCAAGGGGCCAGGAGCGGCCCCACCTTTACCCGTGCAAATCTGCAGCATTACCTGTTCCACCACCAACAACACCCACATCACCACCCTCAGTCCACGCACACGAGCTACACCTACTGCCCGACCCATACAGCTGTGAGTACAGCAGTTTTTCTTTCTCCATCGATGTCTCTCTGTCTCTTCTAGCTAGTTTGTTGCTCTCATCTCTTACAATACTTCTCTGCTCTATCTGTCTTGCTTCTTATTTCTTATGTCTAATCATTCTCTCTCTGGTGTCCATTAGTGGCTGTTATTATCAGGGAAGCTCTTATGCACACAGCAAATTCTCTTTCTTCATCTCCCTCTCCTCTCACTCCTCCTTGCTCTATCTCTTCCCTTTAATATTTCCCTCCTTCCCACACTCATTCCTCTCAAGCCCTCATTGTGTATATCACTTCCTCCCTCCTTCCCCAGCTTTATCACTTCCTTTCCTATCTCTTCTCTCTCCCTCTCTCTTCTCTGCAACTTAATTTGTTTTTCTTTCATCCATCTTGTGCATCGACAGTGCAATGAGAGACTAATTGAGGTAGAGACACTTTTGGATGGCTTCCCTTGTCATTATCCGTGGAATTAATTGCTGTTCTGCAATCCGTTTGATTTGACTTTATTGGTGCGATCTGGTTTTCTAATGTAACGTTCAGGGTGTGACTGGAACTCAGGCAGGAGCCAAATTGAGGAATTTTATTATCATCATGTTTGTGTCACAGTCACAGAGCTGGAAACAAAGATTTGGCAGGTTTTTATTTCTCAGTATTTCTTCCTCTAATAAATGTATTTACAAGGCTTCACACCAAATCTTTCTCTCATTCTCTCTTATTTTCCATTACAGCACTCTGTTACAGCACTGATATTCTCTCATCCTACATACCCACCACTTAAATTCACAGCTGCCTATTTGCCAACATGTTGAGACTCCCCTGAAGCGCTTGCATGCAACGAGTGAAGAAATTGGATTGGATTTAGATATGATAATCATCATTGTAGGTTGGCTCCTGGTTGCGCACAGCATTCCTTTTATGTTACTCCTGTGATATCAAGTTACACATTCATTCAGACTTAGCCTCTTTTTAGTAAGCAGGAAGGAAATCTTTGAGTGCTCAAGCTGTTGTCACGATCACTAACAACTGCCACCATTACCACTATCACCGCTTCTACCACCGCCACCTACGGCAAAGATGTGTGTTAAAATGGTGTTTTAAACCGTGCTGCGCACAAACAGGAAGTGAAGACAGAGAACATTCCACAAGACAGACATAAATGCTGTGTCTGTGGTTCTAGTTGTGGTGGGGCTCTGTCACATGTTTTTGGGAACATCACGGCCCTTTCTGTTCTTCACTGCCAAACCCCCAGGGAGTACAGTCATTGCCATAAACATCCACACACGGGACCCAGGAGTGTCTGTATTCTTTTCATGCTGTTGACCTAACTGGGCTGGTTTTTCCAAAAGCTGAACTAACATGAACCCACTTTTGTCCTCCTCTGACTAAGCATGGTCATTGGTTTCCTGAGTGGCATAAAAAAATACTTAACAGTTGTCTTACCAGACGTACAGTAGCTGTGTTAAATAGGGCTGAGTATTGAACCTCAATATTTTTTTGTAACGACTGAAAAGTGTCCACAGCACAAGTACTGAAAACTGTCAAGTACCAAAAGTTGGCATCAAAATTTTATGATTATGACTTATATGATGATTTTGCAGGTAAAGTTCTTGTATGGCTGCTTGTGTTTAGACAACAGTTAACATTTGAGAAGTTTGGCTTATTGTGTTAAATGAAGCGAAGCCTGCGAGCTACTTTAGGCAGTCAACTCAAGTCTGCTACCACTCACATGGCATACTCTTTTCACTGCAGTGTAATGCACCATGATGATTATGGCAGTGTACTTATGCGAGTCCTCTGCTCACTCTTTTGCTGCTATGTCTGCTGCCACACCGCTCATCTGAAAGGTATTGCGTCATATGCTGCTGCTGCTTCTGCTGCTTGTAAAATTTCAAAAAGTTCCACCTCCACCCGAGCAACTGCCTGTAGGCTCTAAGTCTGCATTTCTCTTGGGGGAAAGTCATTATCGTCACTCCCCACTTCCTGCTTGTGGGGAGTGACAAGGTCAGAGTCTAGACTCCAAAGATCAACGCTGTACAATTTCTTCATTCACATACCAGAGGGGTATTCAATTAAAATTGAAAGAGGTCCAGTTAGAGAAAGTTTCCTTTAGCAAAAGTCCAGAACATCATAATGGCTAACTTTATGCATTATGATTCAGGCCATATATATTGAATTAGCCTAGCTGTTGTATCAGCGTCTGTATGTAGTCAACAACTGACTGTCAAATAAAATAAAGTACAATTCAATAAGATTTCAACAATATTTATTGTCAATTCAACACTGAACTGAATCCCTCCAAAATAAAAAATCTGTGCTTTTCTCATTTCAAGTAAAATAAAGCTCGCATTTAAAAATGAAATACAACAGAGAGCTTTTGAAAAATGTGCATCTTAAAATAATGATGTCTACTGTTCTCTTTTTAGAGCACGCCATGTGAAATTACTTTTCTCTGAAGTATTGTTTTAGTATTGGCACTGAAACTCATCATATGAGCACTAGCTGAAACATTTTAAATGATACCCAGCTAAATGATTGTAAGGATAAATTATGCCCAGGTTTTAATTGTGGTGGTTTCAAACTTGCTTGATTATAGTGGACATTATTATAGAAGTTTTATAAAGTAATTGAAATGAAAACCTAAACTTAATGACTTCTTAGCTGGGTAGCTTGTGATCTAACTATGTAGTCTGAAGAAAAAATGTGTGTAAATCCATTTGCAGTGGGCTGATCTGTCTTTGTATTACATCACTGTTTATAATACCCTTTCTAGTCTGTGACATTCCAGGAAACGCACATTGGGTGTATCACAAAGCCAGCAGATAAGAGTTTGATAGTGCAAGAAATTCCCTGAATGGATTTGAAACAGACAACATACTCTGGAATCAGTGTGCAAATTCACAACAGACACACCTCTGTCTTCTTTTTTTTCTCTTGTTCTCTGCCTCCACTTTGTTGTCCTGTGTGTGTGTGTGTGTGTGTGTGTGTGTGTGTGTGTGTGTGTGTGTGTGTGTGTGTTTTCATTGGATAGTGGTAGGAAACACTTCTGACACAGCACGCGCTTAATCAGTATTGGTTACAGATCACTATGGGGTCATCAAACGCTTGCCCTCATCTTGACCCTCTACCCTCAAACGATAGCAGACTCTGCTGGCTTCTACTGGCCTGTTTTCATGGGACAGCGGGAACGGTTGTTTTCTTTTACGCAGTTTTCATTTTGTCCCTGCAGAAAGCTATTTTTTCCCCCACTATCATGCCTCTGTCCTGTGCTGTTGGAGTCAACACTTTGGGCTCAAGGAGGATTCACAGTGCCTAGAGATGGCTAATCCAGACACTAACAGTAAACAAAGGCATTGTTCTAGCCTTTGAGTCTGCCTTGTGCAATTTTACAGCTTCTCATATGCAACACATACTTTATATGGAACAAAAATCACGAACGGATACAGATCCCCCTTTCTTTTTACAATCTCTTTCTCTCAAACACCCTCCCCCTTCTCATTGTTTTTATTGCCTCCCAAAATGCTATTGTAATTTCAGGCATATTAAATGCAAAGAGTACCTAAAAAAAAAAAGGAAAGAAAAACAGAACTGATAGCTCAGCACGTGTCTGTCCTCTCGGCTGAGAGAGGTGAGTAAATAAAGGAAAAAAGAAAAGCAAGTGAGGATCCAGCAGAGATCAAGAAGCTTTGCCTCCAGTGGGTTTGTAATTACAATGGAAGCAGATACATTTCCACTCTTAATATGGTGGGATGAAGATCCCTCAGGGGGGAAGATGGTATGACAAAACAGCAGCGGAGAAAGTCATGTAGAAGTCAGGAGATGTGACTAGAAAGAGAGTCAAAGAGAGAGATTGTGTTATTTCCTGTGAATATGCAATGCTAACTCATAGAAAATACTTTTATATACTTTAAATTTCCATTACCAAATACATTTTTGTGGAAACATAGGGCCTAATTGCTGCCTGGATTACATTCACTGGCAAGATTTTTATTTTCTGTCCAGGAGTGTGACATCCTTACACTGCAGAGTCATAGGGAGGTTGTCGAGGTGGATGGTTGGTTGTGCAGAGCACAGGACTTTGACAATAGAGACTAGGGTACTAAAACACATGGTTTTGATTATACATAGAAAAAGTCAACATGCTTAAAGTCAGCGTTGACTTTTCAGCCACGCTAGCGCCATGGCTCGAAGAATGGCAATGTAGGCAGGTCGCTCCCCTGACCTTTCTTCTACTGCCACTATGTGGTTGACATTCTGGACAATTTTGGATCAACTACCATGAAATTTGGTTCAGATATTCTTGTGACTTTGGTGATCCCCTGACATTTAGCCCTCTAGCCACATCATCAGATTAAAAATCAAATTTGTCTAATACTTTGGTTTGTGACCAAATACCTGCAAAACTAATGACATTCTTATCTGTACTTTGTGTTTAGTGCTAATCAACAACTGTTAGCATGCTAACACACATAGCTAATATAGTGAACATGGTAAACATTACCTGTTAAACATGTTAACATAGTCATTGTGAGCATCGTAGCATGCTGACATTAGCATTTAGCTCAGAGCACCACTGTGCCTAAGTACGGCCTCACAGAATGTATTTATTTCTTCTGATTGTTATTATAACTTTTTAACAAAAATATTCATCTTCATTGTATTCAGTCATCTGTAATTTGGCTTTAGCAATAATTTAACCTTGACAGTCATGTCAATAAAGCTTGATGTTATACTGAAAGACAGAAAGAAATCAGGATAGAGAATGATGTGGACAGCAAAAACTGGAGAGACCGACAAACAGAGGAAACAGTAGAGAGATGCAAAGAAAGGGAAGACAAATAGGTCGAGAGACGAGAGAGGAAGATGCAGAGGAGGAGACACATGTACTGTGGTGATTGAAGGATGCCAAGTGTCTGAACTCACATCAAACCTTGCTTCTCTCTGTGTGCTGTTAACCAAACAGCTAAACAGGTTGGATAACAGCCGAGGTGAGTGGACCAGCCTTCAGGTACTTTAGTGTAATAAACCCTGACAAGCTAATGATTGCGCATGGTGTTATTGGATTCCTTACTTAAAGCCACATGGGCTGCAAAGACTCCTATAGCCTAAGCCTCGCGTTATAGATTTTTCTCGTCTATGGAGAATTGATCACAAGCACAATGGCAAAGAAAAGGAAACATTCTGTGTAGGTACTTTCCACTAATTGGTGTAACAGAACCCATTTATGGGTGATGGCAATAACTGTGGACATACAGTGTCAGGTAAAGTGTAGACATTGTAAATTGAGTTTCCACTCTGCTCATGGAGTGTTACTCTTGGGATATTTGATATGCAGCCTTCTAGCTTTGAGAAATTTTCTCTCTCTATCTCTTTCTCTCCTAAAAGCATACTTTTAATGAGCTAATTCTTTACAGTGCATACAGCAGAGCACGCAACCCCATAGCAAATATTCTGAATTTCACTAATAGTCATTGTACTTCTTTATTGTTCTTTTAGCAAAGAGACAAAGTGAAAGAGGTAGCGCTCTCTGCCTACCTCAACGTCTAAAACTGAGATGTTCTTGAGCAAGCCACTTACCTTTTTGGCTCTTCCATGTGTGTGACTGCACGAAGCAGTGAGACATTGCTGAAAAAGAGCGTGTGTTCTTAGTCAACTTTCTTTCCTTATATAACACATTTTCCAGTGTGACCCCTGAGCTGTTTCATTTCTGATGGTATGCTTCCTCTTTCAACAGATTATCTCCAAAGTGCTGACTGTAGTATCCAGATGTTTATAACAATGCATCAATCTTCTTGGTCTCCTCAGTCCAGATATTACTCATGTTTGTGATAGTGTTTCATTATTTTGCATGTTTGGCTTGTGTGGGAATCATGGTCTTGCATTTGTCTTGGCTTAATAGCTGTATTGTACTATTTAACTATATACAACTGGGAGGAATTGCATTACCAGCATGGTCTACTTCAGCTAATTGCATCCATGTAGTGTGCTTATAACCAAGTTAATCAGAGCTCATGCAGATATGTGTGTGTATGTGTCAGGGAAAGCAAGAGCTGAAGTCCTTTGGTCTTGTTGTAACAAGATACATGTATATGTGGAAAGACTGGGGAGGAATTCTGAACTCAAGGGCCAGCCCGCATTGCGTCTATGTACTAATGCAGAGTTCATCTCTCTTCATAACATACAGATAGAGACACGCACACCTACACACGTGCTGCAGACGACAAAACTAGCTGTTCTCTCCTGTAGGATAACAAATACTCCACTGCTGGAAACGTGGTGCAAGAACTTTTGGCTGGCCGACTGTTTCCATACATGTTATCCTTTGGTATTGGGAATTCTCATCTTATCAGGCAAAGATAACAAGACACATTTTCCCCTAATGAAAACATTTGAGTGGGTTATCACTCTTTTGTCTGAGGACATGGACATCCCCGTGAACCCTTCAATTTAATCTGGAGGTGTCACCCGATCAAACTCCGGTTGTTACCTCATTAGACTTTCCGAGCACACGCTGGCCAATCATTCAGTCAATACAGACCTGCTAGTAGGGATTCCCGGCACATCTCCAGATTCACAAGGTCTCTAAAAACTCAGAGAAGAAACGGAAAAGGGACATTGCAAGAGTGTGAGAAAATAAGTGATAACCAGAGAGAGAGGAATAGACAGAAATAACAGAAAGTGAAAGAGACAAACAGGCAAAATATTATAATATCCCTGATTGCGAAGTGCTGCTCTGCTGTGTTTTATAAGCAACCAAAACTAGCATTTAACTATAATAATGGGACTATTTGTTTGTTTATATCTGACAAGAATTAGTAAATTAAAGATATCAGCGAAAAATCATCACATTTCCCAATTCTTTGCATCTTCGCATATTCATCAAGTGTAGGTGACATAACTCCGTTCCACCAACTCACCTTTTCATCTGTCTCTCTTTGTGAGGCCCGAGCTCTGGCACAACCCTTGGTGTTGTGATTAGCTTAATTAGCCATAACTCACAAACACCCATTTATACAGGCTGACAGATGACACAGTCATTTAGCTGAATGAATGGCCTGCCTGCTGGCAGTGGTTGAGGGTGCGTCCGCTGCCTGATGGCCTGCACAAGGCAGTTGAGTTGAGGTTGTTAAAGAAATATTCCATCCAAGAGAAGATTAGGTGAAAGATGAATTCCTGATTGCAGAGGCAGCAGATGCCAATGTGTACTGTATGTGTGTGGTGCGGCTGAAGGAGCCTCGTGGAGACTTTGCGACAAAGTACATTAGCTTACATTTTAGAGTCTAAATCTCTTTCATCAGCCCTTGAATGAAGAGCATTGCTCATTCCCCAAATACTGCAATGATTCATCTTTGCCATGAGCTAGAATGGGCTTTGTCTCAGTAATTAATTTAGCTCTCGGGACAGCAGTTGGAATGAGTCGTGTCTTCAAGGCCTAATTAAAAGAAGATTGTCAAACATATTCTAGGTCACACAGCTCAGAATCTCCAACCATTTAAGAGGGATTTTTAGGCACCGCCACCTCGTCCTTTGTGGACCATTTTGCTGGCTGATAGCGTGTGGGTTACAGAGTGAAAAACAAATGGTTTTATTTGCTTGGCTGATTTCTTCAGGCACCACTTGAAAATTGAGACACTACATGTTTTGTTTATTATTGGCTACTTGAGTCAATAACTCAATCCACTTATGGCCTTGCATGTCTTTGTGTCTGTCTGAGAAAGATATTTCAGGATTCCTCTTTGAGGAAAATAGCCACAAAATTAACTTAGACTCTGACACTTAGCTGAATGAGAATGTAACTGTGCATGAATACCTTCGGTTTAGGATCACTTTCTCTAAAATAACAGTCAAATTGTGGTTGGAAACACAGATATTGCACCACTTTCAAGATAACCTATCAGCTGGAGTACTATTTATTTTATTGAACCAGTCAGACCGACAGACTGACAGGCAGGAAGTATCTGTCTTATCTGTCCTCATAATGAGAATCAATGAGTTTAGTTACAGGCACAGAATGGCTCTACCAGTACACACTCTTACACACACACACACACACACACACACACACACACACACACACACACACACATACACACAGGTTCTGAACAATTAAGCGCGAGCTGTCGGGCTTAGTGCCTGGGTCCATTGTAAGCGCTCTAAACCTGTTAGACTGTGACAGACCATTAAAAGGCTGCCAAGGCTTCCTAATTTGCTTCAACAGTGCACACTGAGACAGAGTGACTGAGTGCCGTGAGTGTGTCTCTGTACGAATGTGCATTTACTTCTGATGACACTCCTTAGCACCCCCTGCGACCATCCCTGCCGCCTCCACAGCAACACTTGCACACACTCACACACGCAGTTTGACAGCATCAACACCATCAAGTGGCTGCAATATATCTGCCTCCATTTTTATTTTGGAATTATCGTGTAATGGCCAATTTCTGTTTATTTAGGCAAATGCATCAAACCATTAAAACTCCTGCCAACACTAATGTGTTTCCTGAGTCAGTATATTTTGTAAATTGTTAGGAGCACAATGTAAACAACAGTAATTATCTTTGCATTAGAAGGCATTGCTACAGTAAAGCTGGTATCCCCAATGCTTGCTGGTTTATATATTGTTAATAGATCCGTTACTATTTTGCAGTGCTGTTAAACACAGAACCTTCACATTTGGCATCATTGTAGATGTTATCCTGACTATATTAAGAAATGTTGATCAGTTTTTTGGGCTACACCTGTCCTCGTTGACAGTGGCAGTGAAATCTAGTAAAAAAAACTGTCAGGAAAGTAGAAATTACATGTTTCACACCACGTTTGTATTTTCACACGTTGAAATCAACAGCATAAGCCCAGTAGATCACACTTTTCTAACTGGTGTATTTTCCAGCTTTTTCAGTGTTTGATTCGAATAAATCACTAGTTTCCACAGAACCTTCAGCTGCCATCTTGGCTGTAATGCAAATACACAAAAGTTACATATTCTAGCTGAGGCACTTCAATAAGAGTGATGACTACAAATATAAGGTTTTAAAAAAAAAAACTGAATTTCCCTTTAAATACTGTTGCAGCTGACTGGAGTCTAACCAAACGTTGTTTACCAGTGCACCAATGCAGTTCAGAGGGGAAACCTTGTGTATTTGACACTTCTGAATAAATGCTTTTTGGGCGGATGTTTCACCTACCAGGCATTTCCTGTCGTGACCAGAGCTTGGCATTATTCACCATTAGGAATTAAAGGCCCTGGGCCACAGGATCCTGAGCGCCAGACCACAGGAATATCCAGAATCTGACAGAGGTTCCAAGCCTCCGCATGTTTCATTTCCTATTTCACAAGAGCGGGCGGTCCAAATTCCTGGCTGCGGTATGCCACCAGTCTTCATTTAGCAGCGGTTCATGGTTGATATTAGATGCTGGACACAATGGGAGATGTTAGAGGGTGGATTAGGAAGGGTGCTGGCAGATCTTACAGGGATTTAAATGGGTGTCTTCTCTTGTTCATATCATGTGAGCTGTCATATTTACATGTCATTGCTGGCTTAGTACTGTTACTTGGCCATGTTTAATGGCAAATTCGGAGCGTCTTGTCTGTGAAATCGCTCTTCAGCTAATCAGTTTGCACCTGTTACTTTCTGTTCAGGTGATTAGTCAATGACAGGGCAAGGCAGGAGAACATAAATCACACATCCTGAGCTGTAGATGTGACCTTAATTCATAATGTTTCACTCTGATCATACCCAGGTTTTCAGCTACACATACAGACAGGCACACACTCCCACACATTGACGTTGGTGCACAGATGGGTTTTCATATATGGCTGCCTTGGGCTGTAGTATTGGCTTTAAAAACACCCATAACATCTGTAAAGCGTTATAGCTGATTATACTGGTCCTTCAGTGCAATCATGCAACATGGGCAAGAGCAATGGCTGGACAAGAACCGTATGGAAACGAAAGAGATGAGGCCTCTACTGTTGTGATGAAGGCCTGAGGCCCATGGCTACACACACACAGGAACACACCCTAACACATTAATTTCGCTAAATCAGATTTTATTGTTTATATACTAGTGAGGACCTTACTTAACCCATAACTCTAGCCTGAAAAAATTATCCTTAAAATACACACACATATATCAATATATACAGTATATATACAGTATATATTCATTCTGACAAGCCAGATGAATTTCATGAATGGATCACACTGCTTAACTCGTCTTGTTTTAAAGGCTGTGATGTGAAATATGAATTTGAACGTCAGTGTTTGGTGTTAGTTACACAGAATCCAAGAGCAAATGCTTCTTTCTAGTCTTACAAAGTTGCAGCACATGCAGCTATTCACTGTTAAACAAGAAGTACAACTCTTTTAACTGATGTTAGCCACATTAGTCCACTTTGCTTGCAATGCACGCTGGAGACTTGAGTGTAAGTGGTTGTAGTCATTAAATTTTCTTAGTTTGATTAAAAAAAAGCTACCTTATGCTCTAAACTCTCTTTTTTAGGAATACTGTCTACCTCAGTCTATTTTAAATTAATCAGGTGGAACATTTTGTTGTTACAATAAAATGTACTATACTAGAAATACCAGGCAATAGGAAGACCTGTACCATACAATACAATGCAATTCAACAGCCTTGTAATAAATCCTACCTTCACCAAGTTCGTTATAGCCAGTTTTTGTTGAGACTGTGCAAGAGATGTGTTGGTTCAACAATATCATCCTTTTAAGATGCAGTGTGTGCTACTGTTGGATTCTATTATACTGAAAGCTGTTTCTATTTTGTCCAACTGTCCTTTTATCTGCCGCAAGTGCATGGATAGAACGGTCACAGGTTGTTCCAGCTGTTCTCGTTATGCAAGAGAGGTTCAGGCTATAAGCCTGAGATGAGAAGCAGTTAAGCAACTAACTGGATTAGTAACTTGGCTAGTAATTTAGTCAGCAGTTAAGAGGGAAACTAGTTAATCCATAACAGTGATACACTGAATCTTACCACAATCATTGGTCCCTTCGTTCTCTCAACGCCAGCCCATTGTCTTCCACTTTTTACTTTACTTTACTTCTGGAGCCTCTAATAATATATCTCTGTGTTTTTCTGACTGTGTCATTCCTCACCTGTCCACCGGGTGCCCTTGGTGTGCTCCCCTCTCCAGCACAACTGTGGTTCATCTGTTAATCAACCCTTCTCACCAATCTCACCAATTAGTGTACATGCAAAGGGTGCATGGACATTTTAACTAACTAAGAACATTAATAACGGCTCTGTTTAGTTTCCCAGTAAGCCATGTCACAATACCAGTGCAATGCAGCAATCAGTAGTGTTATTAATTACACCTGTTCTTTTCCTGCTATAACTTTCAAAATGTCTGTTGTAAAAAAAATAAAAATAAATATAGTTTGGTTTTACCTTGCTGTTCCCAACTTAACACATGATATTCCAAAATCTCATGAGCAGGTTACCATAATCAACTTTCCTCTAGTACCATCCTCACACCAAAAGATGACTCTCATCCAAGTCTCTGAACACCAAAGTATACATCCTCTTGGGTTAGGTAACAACATGGCCTTTCCACAAGCCAGACATTATATGTATGTCACACGATCTAGCAAAAAATGTTTCTGTTGTGTAGTGAGCATTGCAGCATCACTAGTGTGTTAGTGTGGCTAAAAACCTTTAGTCTCATACACCACTTTTTTTTGTCTTTGTGCATAAATTTAAAGAACAAGCATAAAATGGAATTAAAAAAAGAAGAACGACTGAATCCATGATTCTGTTACTGTGTCAGGTTTTGCCGCTGAGCTAAGCTCCGGGGGTATTTTTGATTTATTTAACAGTGGTGTTGTTTTTGAAAGTTCTACTGTGTTGTCTTGGCAGCAGAAATGCAACGCTTGTACAAGTTTTGTTAGAAGAAAGAGCTTGATGGCTTACTTCTCTGTTGGCTCTGTCAAGCCACATACAAAGGCACATAAAGTAAAGGCACACATGTTATTGCACACTCTGTTACTACTATAAAATAGTGCAGTTTAATAGGACAAGGACCACAAAGTATCTGGCCCACAGTATAGACAAGTTGTCAGCTCTTCCGTCACTTGTTCTCAAAGTGTTATTCAATACTGTTGGATTCTTTCTATGCTCTTTCTCTGACTGTATCGGACTATGTCTCCCCCCTCCCTCTAACAGTAAACAATTGTTTGTTGTGTGAAAGATAAAACCTGCGTAAAACACTCTCCCTCCAGTCCTCCCCCCCAGCAGTTAGCCTTGGCTGTATGAAAGGTGGAAGGTTTGTTGGAGCCGCTCTGCTCCATTTAGTTGGTGCACTTTGATGACTTCAGTACTACTAATTATAGAGGCGCCGCCAAGGAGGCATTCTCAAAGTGCATCACCCTGAAAGTTCTACACACTGATATCTAAATGTTACCCAGTGGAGTTGCACCATAATGTGAACGTTCTTAATCATCTACTATATGCTTTCTAGTACCTCAGTGCCATCTGGCAGTATTACTATACAATCCCATGAAAATGTTCCAGAGAATGTACTACATGTCAGAGATATGCTACCCATTTTGAGTTGCACTGTAATGTATGTAAAGCATGCCAAGTGTGCTTAAAGTTAGGTAATGAAGACATGTACAGAATATGCAACTGTGCCCATTAATTGTGCAACCCTCCCTAATAATGCATTTGTTCCACCATTTAAAGTTAAATAGACAAGAGACATTTAGGCTCCCATAACCTAATTTCACTTCTGGCAATTGGAGAATCATTGTTTCATCAACAAAATACTAAGGCGTAAGGATGTTTGTTTTAGTATGTATTGACAGTTGACAGGTGTCTCAGCCTGTCAGAGTCACCTAACCAAGTCCATAATTCACTCTCATTTTAGCTCTGTTTTTGTTCTCCTCCAACTATTGAGTAAAATATGTGGCTCTTTAGCTGCTAAATGCATCCACTCTGGTTACCAGCTAGTCACTAACGTTGTCTGTCTGCCGTTTGGTGCTGGGCAGGTAGCATATAGTGGGTTTATCAGAGCCTTTTCTCTGTAAATAGAAAAGCCTGCAGTGGCCGAAAACGACGCTATGAGAGCGATGAGAATGAACCAAAACAGTAACGGGCTGGAAAACCAAGTGTCAGGTGATAATTCTCTGAGTTCATCACTACGAGCAAACCCTTTCACATACAAGTACTTATGTGATCTGTTGTTGATATCATTTATTGATTATTGCTGCTTTAAAAGTTAATTATCATTAGGAAAAAGCTGTTGCAGTAGTTGAATGAGTGAACTTTAATGCAGCAGAAACATATCCCTGTCTGTGACATGCCAGGTGGTTGCCTGTGCGCTCAGGGTCAACGGCCTTCACCTATTAAACGTTTAAACTGAAAACCGACCAGAATGGCTCCTTGATGGAGCAAATTCTCACCACTTGCTAGTCCACACCTCTGTGTGTTTTTCTGTTATGTTAAAACAAATGCATGAGCAAAATGTCTTGTCTATTAATTCAGTGTTATTTTGTCCTGAAGCTTGTCTCTTCAGCTCTCTCTCTCTCTCTCTGTCTGTTTTCTTTGTCTCCTGGGCTTCATGCTTTGCATGCAGAGGATGAGACACCGGGGGAGGTTAAGAGAGGAGCTGGAATGGAGTTCTGCTCCATTTACCACCCTGAAATATTCCTCTTAGAACGACACACTCTGTTTTCTCTCTCTCCTTACTCTCTGCACTGTTTCTCACTCTGCCTGTCCCCTCCCTCTCACTTCTCATCTCTGTGTGACATGTGGTCATTTCACTTCATTCTAGGATGACTTAGCAGTGCTTTAAAACATTGCGGCTGTCCTCCCATCCCATCCTGCCCAATTGCAGGCAGCACTGGGCTTCATAGGCCTATACGGATCTGTTCCTGCTAGCTATAACTCTTTTCCCAATCTCCAATCTCTATCTGCTGTGGGCAGAATTTTCAGCACCTTTTTCTATTACTTCACTATTTTACTCTTCTACCTGTGCGCTTCTTGACATGCGTGGCCATAAACACCAATTACCACACACACACACACACACACACCGTCAAGTATACAAGCATCTTTTTGTTTATGTGTGGTTTATGTTTAGGATTATATTGTATACAACTTTCAAACACAGATCTTCTTATTTTCCATGCATTCTCAAAAAGACAAAAAAAGTAGCACACAGTAGCACTGACAAGAATGAATGACTTAGATCACTTGAATCTATTTAGGACATTAACACAATGAATAAAACAAAATGCACATGATACACTCTGAGTGCTGTGGTGAAGCTTTGATAGGCCTCTTTCCATTTCTCTGCGATGTGAGTTCTGAGTCATCTTTGCCTTTTTCTGTGGGGTCTGCTGCCTTCTGCATATTCTAAACAATGTGGATTTTGAATTTTTTGGCTTAGCACGTCCACACGGGAAATATCTATTGTTTAAACTCACACTCTCTCTGCTTGTGCAGCACTTAATTCCTTATTATGCAGAGATTTTCTTGGCATCAACTCTTCCTCATCTACATGGATGTAGCTGGCTATGCTGTCCTTGGCAGTGGGAGTCTAGCTGGTTCACAGAAGGCCATGGCTGGCTTTCAGTTGCAGTTTATATGTATTAGGGTTTATATTTATTTTAGGGTTAGCATGAGGCCACACAGGAAGTCTGATCTCTGAGCTCCTTTGAAGTGTTTTCAACTTTGGTGTCAGAATAACCTTGACCCTCCTGTGATCTCTTAGTTTCCTCAGAAACGTTTTGCTTTAACAGACACATACACATATATAGTGCACTCACCGGTGCTCATGCCGGCGTACTCACAGAGCTGCCACAGCTGTAGACCGCCTAACTTTAAATGTAGTTTCACAAACACTAAAGCACAGGCTGAAGGCAGCTACATACACGTACACACTGGCATACGCACGCATGTAAAATCCACCCAGGTGGGCCTCTTTTCCCCACAAAAACATTTGTAACAGCTCTGATCTTTTCTCAGAATCACGTTAATGAGGAAATGAGTCTGTCGGTATGACTTATATATACATTTCACATTTGAAATAGAGATCTAGTAAGTGTACGCAATTTACTCTTTTAGGTCTATTGTCTGTCCCTCATTGGGTGTAGTAAGGGTTGCTGTGAGTCATTTTTACTCATGCACGTCTGGTCTCATATTTACTCCCCATTAGGCCTGCATTGCTCTCCTCTGTGTTGTAATAGAGGCTAATGACTCACTGGAAATATGCCTGGTGTTTATCAAATGTCTCAGTACAGGGCCGGTGGGCCGGAATCAGTCAGCCCTTTTTACATTATTAAGAAGTATTAGATAAACAGCCCAAAACAGGTGATGAGACCATCATATATAAAGAAATATAAAGAGAAGCACTCTGCTCTTTGCGCTGTGGAAAATTATACTCTCAGAGGGGGAATGTGTTGAATTACCTCAGGCTGTCATCTGTTCAGTGCACTGATAAGAATGTATTAAGAAATTGCACGTGTCAGATGTGGTGAACTTACACACATAACGTTAAGATATCTCTTCACAGAGAAACAGGGGAGGTGGTTGTAGCAAGTAAGGCATTTGTTTGTGTACTTCCTGCATATCCATATGTCTGGTCAGCTTCTCAGATTACAACGTTTCAGCTGAGCTGCCGCAGCCATCTCCAGTCCCTGCCAAGCTGCAGCAGCTGCCTGTGTCCAGCGGGCAGCTGCTGCAGCTCTCCGGCCTTCAAGAGTCTCCAAGATGCCAGATTCCCTACCTGACCTGTAACCTCGTCCCCGGCCTTCAGAGCGGCTCCGTCTTCGTCGCTGGCCTCCTGTCCATCCTCCAGAGCAGCTCCTTCTACGGCGCTGGACTCCTGCCTGTCCTCCTGAGCGGCTCCTTCCACGGCGCCAGCCTCCTGCCCGTCCTCCAGAGGAGCGCCTCCGCACGTCTGGTCGTCCTCCTGAGGTGTCCTGCGCCGACCCTTCCTTCGGTTCCCTGGCCATTTGTCCCTGTGTCCCTCCTCCAGACCCCCTCCACCCACCCTGCTCGATGTTCCTGACCAGCCTGGAGGGATGTCTGGAATCCGTCCCTTGAGGGGGGGTACTGTTATGTCCCGTTGGGTTTTTGTCTGTTTCCTGTTTTATTTTGAAGTCTTGTCTTTCCTGTTTCCTGTCAGTTCCTTTTCTTCAATTTTAGTAAAACTTCCAAACTTGGTGGTTTTCTTGCAGACCTCATGTACTGAGATATTTGAAGCTATTAAATTATCTTTCTTTTAGTTGATCTCGAATTTGGCATTAGTGTGCCTTAGCATGCCTTCAAATTTAGCTAAATTAGATTTTGCTTAAATTACTTTTTTTACAGTTTCATACAAACTTCATCTGTTCTGAGTGCTCAGTGATCTTTTGTGGTATGATGAACACCGGAATTCAAGCAAACTTCTGGTTATCAGTCTGTTCCTAATTTGAGTGATCATAAACATTTAGTCACGTTTTCTTAGATTATTGTTAACTATAGTCGAGCTCTGCTGTAATCCATAATACAAGCGCAGTCTAAGATGCTTGATATTGTCTGTGTTGCAATGGCATGTGTCATAGTTGGACTGGTAAGAGAGTTCATCTTTTAACTTGATCATGAACAAAATGCCCTGGGGAAGCTGGTTAGTCATGCTGCAGCAGTAGGTTTGCATAAAACATGTAAGATTATCTTCTGGTGCTCGGGTATCTCCCAGTAGAACCACTGCCAAAAGTAAAAGGGTTTTTCCAGGAATACCAGGCCCTGCTGTTCCCTAACTCCACTTCCCTCACTTCCCCCCTGCCTCCATTCTCCCAGCCGCCCCCCCGGCACAGTGCCAGCCTTCCCTCGAATTCCACGCATCTGGTCATTTCTGGGAAACACATGACAGGAGTGTCAAGCAAACCACAGGAAACAAAGCCTCTTGGTTTCTGCAGCAACTTACAGAAGGCCAGTAGTTGCCTGGCCCTACCGCCCAACGGGAGGGGTCGGGCAGTAGGGCAAAGTAGTTGTGGACTTTCTAAGAATTCTTTTTGGATGGGAACATTGTGTAGTTCTCTACTGTTTGTGTGTTTTTAGAAGACAGTTTATTCCTGTTCAGCTTTTTTTTTTAATTGTTCTTGCACTCAATGTTTTAATATCTCGTATCTCATGCTTTCTCCATTTTTAATGGAGATTCAGGACATTAGCAGAATAACTGGTGTTGTCAGAGCAGTCAATGAACAAAAGGGCAGCTCTTTCATTGCCTCGTCAGGACAATAATATCTCCATGGATGTTAATGTAATATCTTACAATGAAGCTTTATTTTACTGCTGTGCACATTTGCCAAGTAAGAATTCCTGATCTGGTTAAATAAAGGCTAAATAAAAAATACCCTAACTCTCGAACTGCTGTTTCTGACCCCACAGGGTCACACTGTGATGCTGAAGTTTTCTTTTACTAGACTTGTCTGATTCTTTAGAGGGGAGTTGTAACTACTTAACACTGTCAGGGGCATGATACACCCTCAGCTGTTTTCCTCTTTCTCTATTTTAAATTCTTGCAAATGACTCACTCATGCTTTCAATTTAGAGAGTAAATCAACGAGCATCAGAGGAAGACCTCGGAACACTGGAGCAGCAGATGGCTATGGCATTTGTTTTATGAACATGTTCGACAGACCCGGCTGCAAAGTATTAGCAAATATTTCTTGGTGTAGGTGTTTAAATATTCATAACAGCAGAGAGGCACAGTTTTAGCTTTATCTTGACAAATCAGCTTGTACAATAGCGTACAAAGTGGGTTAAAATAAACAAATCTTGGTGGGAATGACTTCAAACCTATTTTATCTGGTATTTTGTAGTGGAAATTTGTAAATGTCAAACATAATCCTATCTATGTCTCTCCAGTAAATGTGTAGATGATAGGACAAGGAGTTACTCACTCACTCTTTCTCTCTTTCCATGAAATAGTTAGCTGCATATCACCTCTTTGTGACGTCAGTCCCACTGATTCAGACCAGAGTGCTTCCATCATCAGAGGGGAAAAAACACACATGCAGTCTTCAAGGTCTGCTTCCACAGAATGAGACATTTATTTACACACAGCGTGCATTACTGCTCTCCAGTCACATTACTTGAAATTGGCTTTATAAACGGTCCTTTACCAACTCATGGGTAGAGGCTGAAAGTTCACATCAGCCGGTTCTCAAGGTAGTTTCGAGTGTTATCTGTAGGGCCACAGGTCAAGTTCTTTAGTTTCAAGAGTCAAGTCTCAATTCCTGGCTCTTAATTCTTAATGGTTGGACCAATGAATATTAATGGTTTAGCTGACCAATGTCTGTGAAATAGTACTCTTCTGTGTTTTCCATTCAACTAATTTGAAAAAGTCAGGTTGCAGCCATACATAGTAGCAAATATTACATAATTTGAAAAATAGTTTGGATTTATTTTATTACAAATATGGGTTTGGGACATTAGTATCTGCCAAGACATTACTATCATATATGACAAGGAAAAGAACTAAATTCTCACATGAGGAGCTGGAACCACCAGCAGTTTTGCTTGATAAATTACTTAAACGACAAATCGATTATCAAAATGGTTTTGTCTATTGACTAACCGATTAATCCACTTATCGTTGCAGCACTAAAAATCAACAGTTAAAAAATCCGAACACAGCACACTGAAAACACAGTGTTTATGTTTTGTATTTTTATTACTTTGACAGATTTTTGCATTATTGGCCTAGCCATTTGTCCTCAATTTCTATTATTAGAGGAATCATTTGCGGGAGGGAAAAATGACTTTTGGTCACATGTGGACAAAACCTAGGTGAAAATCACTTTAAACGGATTTACTACTCCTTCTAAAAATCTCACCATTTTCAAGTGAAAATGATGAGCCTTATCTATGAAATACAGAGATGACTTTTCGTGGTCCCTCAGTGGACACACACTGTTATAAAGACATATGAATCTTTTCTGCCTCTGTGCCTCCTTCAGGCTCTGTCTCCCAATGTGTCTCACCTTATTTTCTCTCAGTATCTCTCTTTCTATTACTCTCTCCATTGGCCTTTGTCCGTCTTACTGTCTTTGTTCTCTACCTGCTGCCTTTCCCCAGATGCTGAGAGTTTATGTGTCTCGTTGATCCAGAGTCTGTTAATCTGGTAATCCACAATCAATATCAGCCTCATGTCTTTCCTACAGATAAAAAGTGGCCTATCTGTATATTTTTCTCTCAGTGTCTGTAAAAGGCTGCCCTTTCCTATGAGCTTTGTTTTGGTCCATATAAAAATAGGTGGCATTTACATGACATTGTGTGTATAGATTGAGAAAATGCTTGAAAATAATCTGTATTGCTAAATTTTCAAAATTCTCACTGCTTAATTTCCTCGCATTCAATCAAACAAACAAATTAATCAAATAATCATTACAGGACTACAGTACTTACAATGTAATACATATTGATGCAACAAAAGTAATTGTCAATATACGAAGAGGTGAAGAAAGTGTATTTTCTACAGCTGAACTCAATTATCTTGAGTGTTGCACTAGAAATATGTAATTAGGTTATTATTGTTTTAGAAGGAGACATCATCCTCATTGGTTTTTGTGTAATGCTCTCAAGTGTAACGGATGAAACGCAGAACTAAACTCCTCAAAGTCATGGGTCTATTTTCAGATGTGGAAACTGCCAAAATATAATTGTTTTCAGTCCAGTAATTTCATGGTGTAGTTTTTGGCTGCCGTTTCCTGCAGGACTCATGTCAGGTAATTTAAATGAAAACTAAGCTGATTCGCTAATTGAGTGAAAACTGAGGCTCCTGAACTTGTGACCTCAGAGTCACTGAGATACTCACAAGGACTTAAGGTTAGTTCCTATCTGTGTATGTGTGTATGTGTGAGACCTTCTGAGTGTTGTGTTTTTTGCATGCATGTGTTTGATCTTGTGTGCAGAAGTATGAGCGTAGCTGCGGCCACTTAAGTCAAACACTCACCAACAGGACATTTTTGTCATGTTTTTGGTCATGGCCAATCAAAAGAGATTTCATCCATTGTCATCTTTTGTTTCTACACAGGAAGGGAAATTTTCCCCTCTCTTCTTCTGTCAATGCTTGGAGATTGTTGTCCACTGCCTTTACATGTAGTGTTTGTTATTATAGCTCTGTGAAGTGAAGACTGACTGCACATCCTTTTTGTTGACCCTGTAGTGAAAGACATATTCACTAGTTTTACATCAAACCCTAATGACTGTATTATGATCTAATTCATGCTTTTACAGTAAATTACACATACAAAACATAGCTTTTGCATATCTAATTCATGTGATTGATTAAAGATCTTTTTTTTTTACAAAAAGAAGGTACAAGATGGTAATAGAAAAATATAATTACTGGTAAGAAGATGGTCCACAGGCAACAGTTTAAGGAAGTACAGTTGCCTCAAAATATACATACTCACAGGTTCTAAAAAGTTATAAACTGAAAGTGTTTTATTCAGCTTTACTGGTTTTGAGATTAAATCAGCCTAGTTTGTTAAGAGAAAGTGTTTGAGGGCACAGTGTGTTCCAGGCGGTAGCTCCGCGTGCAGCCAGTAGGGGCTGCTCACGCTGACGCTATCCCCCCCTCATCTCCACTCCTCTGCCCTGCGTTCTCCCAGGTTGTGGAAACGCTGCAGCCCGCTGGTCTGTGTCTGGGTCCCTCTCTCGCACAGAGCTGCTCAAGGCCCTCCTACTGGCTGGGCTGGAGAAGGAGGAGGCAGTCTGCTCTGCTCGCAGCCTCGGACGAGCCCCCTTTACCGCCCTGTCAGTGTGGAGGAGATGGAGAGAGAGAGAGAGAGGCTGAGAGACTGAGTGATAGAGAAAGCGCACGCGAGAGAGAGAGAGAGAGAGAGAGAGAGAGCGAGAGAGAGAGCAACTGTGTGACAGAGGGAAAGAGAACGAGGCAGGCTGCTTAGAGGAGTGAGAGAGCCAAGGACGAAATAAGGAACACATTTTACAAGAGCAGGAAGAGGGAGGATCGCAGACGAGGGACTCCTTCTCTACTGGGCACCTGGGACACAGTCACTGTTTTTTCACTCGTCTTCTAGCTGGAACCAAGTGGATTGACTAACCAACCGGTGGATTTTTTAAAAATATACGCTTGTGCCACATCATTTAGAAACTGGGATAATTTCCCTGTGTTATCTGCCCTCTTGCTGGCTCGACTGCTATAGACTGAGATTGCTTTCTGTTTCTGTGCTTGACTCTCATGTTGTGATTCTGCTCTGTACACAAAGTGCATCTGTCGGCAACCGGTGCTGAAGACATCTCCCCTCTGTCAAGCAGGACAGCACGCAGCCACCATCGGATCAGACTACAGAGGAGAGAGAGAGAGACAGTGTGTGTATGTCAGAGAGGGAAAGAGAGAGAGAGGGGCAGTGAGTGAGAGAGAGTCAGATTCACAGTGTGTTTTGAAAGGGAGGCAGATTAAAGCCCAGCCGAAAGACTGGAGTGAAACAGCTTAAATAGAGAAGTGAACCTATACGTCCTCTCCCGTTTTCCTTGCCATCCCTTTCCTCCTCCTCTCCTCCTCCTCTTCCTCTCCCCTTTTCCAACATTCACAGGACTACCAGAGCTACTGCCACCTGCACCTCTTCATCTTCTTCCTCTACCTCACCCTTACTTATCACGCGTTACTATCCGATACCAGCCACTGACGGACACGCTGCTCTTGGTCCTAGCACTTGGAAATATTTCCATTGATCCAGCAGCGAGAGACTGAGTGAGCATCCGCCCCAATACTGAGGCTCCTGGACCGTTCATCAGGAGCTTCCCCATCAGAGGCAGACCTTCTCCCAGCCGCTGTCCGGCACGCAGACCCTGCCTTCTCCCAGGAGGACTGGCTAGCGACACAGTGTGCGGACAGCAAAGACAGGAAACGCACAGCCCCTCCGCTGTCTCTATCCCATTGCTAGCTACTTGGCAGCTCCCGCCCCCGTGTCACCATTCCCTGCCTCAGTGCTAAGGATTCCAGCTACATGGGCAAGCGATTGGAGCAGCAGCCAATGTACCCTCAGTACACCTACTACTACCCCCACTATCTCCAGACCAAGGTATGCCGCTCTTCTGCTCTGCTTCATGCATTCCTCAAGCCTACCCCCCCCCACACACACACACACACACACACACCTCCTCTCTTCCACTGCCCTCCCTTCATCCCTCTCTCATCCCTGAGTGAAGATGGGATTTGATGGATTGCTGGCCTTGGCTGTGATGTTTTGAGATGGCAGGAACCTCGTTTGGACCTGAGTTTGGATATCTGTGTCATTGTGTGTGTGTGTGTGTGTGTGTGTGTGTGTGTGTGTGTGTGTGTGCGCATGCATGTGTCTGAGTGAAGGATCAGGGATCAAGGCTGGAGCTTGATCTTTGGGCTACTGTTAGTTCAGCGTACTAAGCCGTTACTGGGAGCTGTCCAGTAACCTCCATCCATCCCTCACCTGCAATCTGATAAGCTCTTGATGTGACACACACTGCAAAGGCATGAAGTGTAACTTGTTAAATAACATGTATAGTAGATTCAGAGACTTTTGTTAATCAAAATAACTGACTGACTTTTTGTGCTGTCATACATTAAACAAATGAGAGAATTAGGATCCAAATTTAATTTACTAATGACGTATTTGCAAGCTGAATGTAGGCCATTGTTTAAATGCTTCAGTGCCACTTTTCTAAAGAGGCAAATTAAACATTTAATTATGAAGTTGCTAATTCACTAAACAGCACTAATGTCTGATTGTATTGCTTTACAACGAGGGGAGCAAAGGGTTATAAACCCTTCTTTTTCTGTGGTGATGGTCAGTATGGTTCAGGCGGAGAGCAGGCATGAGGAAGGCTGTCCGTGTTTGCTCTAGCTGTAGTATGCATCAGCGCCTCTGGGTTGGAAGCCCAGGCCTGGGCCCTGATGACTGCCAGGACGCTGGCTGGGCGCACTACCCAGACATCATCAAGGGATTAAAATGGAAGCCTTTTGGGGATTACTCTATTTGTTTTTCTACTGCATGCGCAACACTAATTTCTGCCCATTATTGTGTCAGTGTGATGCACAGCAATGGCTGTGGCCACGTCCATATTGGAGGTGTGCAGTCGAACTTTGAGCTATAGTTAAGTCTGATAATATTGCTTTAAACAATTACAAAAATACCTTAATATTGTGAATTCACTTTTTTATGTGGTCCTCTATTATGACTATTAAATATCCCATTGCTTACTATAGGCCTGGGTACTGAACCCTAATACTTTTTGAGTACCGATCCAAATGTGTTCTTAGCATTGGGTATCAAATCGTGTCAAGTATTGGAAGTTGGCATTGAATGACTGGACAGATATTTAGGCTTGGTTTTTAATTCTTTAATCAGATATTTACTGATCTAGGTTAGGAAACTTATCTACCTTCAGTTTATATTTTATTGAAGCAAAGTTCTGTATTTAGCACTGAAGCACTGAGCAAAAAACGATATTTATCTTCCCCATACGAAAGTCTGTTTTATTGGCAACAGTGTTAAATATTTTCAAATAATACTCAGCCCGAGGAATAAAAGCTAAAATGTGGTGTATTTCAACTATTTGTAACAAGGAAATAAGGCAGAAAGAAAATTTGTTTAAGCAAATAATGAATCAACAAAATTGATACAACATAATAAAGCAATATAACACTGATGTTTTCATCCTCTTCCATGTGGAGCTGGGTTGTGAACCAGTGCGTTTCCAGCAGGGAGGACCTGCCTGCAGCCCCACCTGGCAGTCCACTAGCTCTCC
Organism: Maccullochella peelii; assembly: GCA_002120245.1. Taxonomy (NCBI): domain Eukaryota; kingdom Metazoa; phylum Chordata; class Actinopteri; order Centrarchiformes; family Percichthyidae; genus Maccullochella; species Maccullochella peelii. The sequence goes on from LKNJ01000307.1 coordinate 83,101, forward strand.
CCCTGATTTATAGTTTAATACATTTGTGCTGCTGCCATATGGCTTCCCTCTCCCTCCCACCCCCCTCCACTACTCCCTCCATCATCCCCCTCTCCCTCCCTCCCCCTTCTCAATATCTCAGAGTTGCCCATCTCGGGGGCCTCTCAATCAGGGTATGCCCCTCCATTCTCCTCTCCCTCCCTCCCACTTTTCTTTTCGCCTCTTCCTCCCTCCTCTCGCTTTCTCTGCCTCCCCTCTCTGTTGCAACAGGGCCCCCTGCCTACTTCGCCTATACTGCAGTTCACTCCCAAGGTCAGTGCAGATCCGATCTTGCCACCGTCAGCTATTGATGTATCCTTGAGCGAGCTGCTAGGGTTCTGTGTCATGCAAACGAGACCCATAGTGAGGGCGAGAAGAGCAGAGATTTCCATTTTTAAATCAGCAGCCAACATTCGTAATTCATTTTCATGGTTAGTTAGTGTAGCCAGTGGCTTCGTAGCATGATATGATAGAGCCACAGACAGGGTCAGTAGAAGAAAGAGAGTGTTGGGCAATGTGGCCGAAAGGGCTGTGGATAGCTATCTCATGCTCTCATTAATGATCATTACAGAAAGGGGAGAGGGGCCTTGGCTACCAGGTTCAGTCCACACAATCTACAAAAGCACACGGCAGGCACTTTTGCCTTGCGTCCGCACACACATATACACAAATTCACTGCAAGTTTTGCACACTCCGCTTAGATTTATTAATCAATCTCAAATCACACAGGTCTTTCTATCCATCTTCATTGCTGCATTCTCAAGGTATGGTCTCATTCTCGGAAGATATGTGGGTGGGGGGCATAAATATCCTAGGGATAGGGAAGGGGAGTGGGGCGTAATTCATACCAAAGTGCTGCCGTTCTCCTTCTCTCGCCTCCATTTTATGACTTCGAGTATTTGAGATTCTATGCATAGAAAATGTTTAGAACATCTGTGCTCTGTTACAACCAAGGGCTTTATTGTAAAGAAAGGAACTAACATTGTCCTAATGGCACGGCAGAATAAACTGAGGCGCCTTCTGAATTTGGGGCCCCTTCATCCCCTCTGTGTGTGTTTTATATTTTAATTTAATGGAGTTCTCTGATGCTGTCCAGCATGTGCTAGTCAGCCCAGATTAGAATGTGAAAGTCAGAGAATGAGATGAAACAATAACATTTGGCTTTCTATTGATTAGTGCAGTGGGGCGTAGCATGTGCTTCTCTTTAGCTGAATTATTGATTCCTGAAAGAGGATTTGTGTGTCTGTGTGTCTGTGTGTGCACATTAGCGTGTCTGTGCGTGTGTGTGGCTTTTATATGAGGTTATGGCTGGGGGGAGCTGGCAGGATGCTGCTTTGATGAGAGGATCCTTTAAAGGCCCTATTTCAGTCTATTCCCCAGCTGATCAGTCCGTGGAGTCATTTGCTGAAATTTGGCCTTTTTTCCAGCCTGTGTCTTTACATGTGAGTTGATGTTTAGTGCTGTTCACTGCTTGCTGTGCATTCAACTTTAATGATAGGTAATAGATGTGCATCATAAATGAGATAATCACAGTAAAATGCCATGCTCTGGCCTGGCCCCTCCCCTCGCCCACAAGAACAATTACGGCACATAGATCAATTATTGTTATTTCATGATTGTGTTTAGGAAAGAGGCATTTTCAGTTCTCTGTTTCATTATCGCACACACAACTCTCAGAAGCAATTCTCAAATTACTGATAATTTGCCTTGAAAACCTGCAGTAATTTCTGCCTCTGTTGTCAGATTTAGTTGGCTTTACTGTTGCTGTTGTATGCACACAAGGTACCTGACACTGCTGTACCCTGCTGTTACACTACTGATAGGCTAGGTCATTACATGCCTAATGTCAGCGATCTCACACACAGGCCAATGGCACACAGACACACAAGGATGCACTACAAAAGTATATGCATGCACACACGTGCTTGCACCGTGGCTGTGATCTGGGAGCGGGCAGGCATCTGTGTTACAGTCAGGCTAGTACATATAGAACCAGAGAAGCCAAGAGGGGCAGATTGAGGTAGATTTAGCAGCGGCTAATGTCCCTGGCCTTAGGTAAACACCAGTCAATGGAGCCCTTTGAGAGGATCTCTGCCTGTGTCTGCCCCTGCCATAGGCACCATTTATACTCTGTCTAATCTTTAGAAATGGAGGATGAGATGGAGGGAAGGGGTGTATGCGTGTGTGAGAGAATTAAAGACAGAGAGTGGAAGATGGATGTTATAGGGAGGGGGGAGGGGGGGCAGTTAAAAGCAAGGAAAAGGGTTTGGTTACATTACACGGTGTGATACATTGTGCTACAGAAATAATAACAGAGCCATCTAAATCCTCCTTTAATGCCTTGATAGAGGAGAAAGAGAAGCATAGAGACAACAAGGGAGCGACAGACATGGAGAGCAAGCAAAATCAAAGGCAGAAAAAAAGGACCATTTTCTAAAGTCTTTCATTGAATCAGTTATCAGTGGCGTAAAACTCAGCTAGCAGCTTAGTCCCCTCTGTCTCTGCTGATGTGGACCTGCTTTGAAGAGTTTATCAAGGGCTATTAGAGCTGGAAAAATACACTTGTTATATTACATTTACTTGAGCCCAGCCCTATTTTGAGTCCGGGACGATGTGTTCTTATTAGTACTAAGACAGGGGTGGTATAACTCATTTTCCCACTTGTAATTCTTGATACATGCCACACGACTGACTGCCCGAAACAAAATACTGTCCTTGCCTCGCTGTAAATCCTAATCCATCATGCGCTCTATCTTAGCTAGCTCAAATTGGCAGGCATTTAAGCAAGGGCTCTGTCTCACGTTCTTTCTTTTTTCATGTTTTCCCAATCCTTCACTTCAAATGGTCAAACCATGAAAGGAGGCTTCTTGATCATTAATCAACTAACATCTCTGGGTTTTATCTGCCTATGCCTACGGCTTTATCCAGCAGTACAATTCCTCTATGTGTAACTGTCAGTCATTGGGGCAGACGACTCCATTTATTTGCTATGTCCTGTGTGTAAATGCACAAACATGCACACACAGACACACACTACATTAGGGGGTACTCTTAACCCTTCTCATCTATCAACTGACAGCTCAGCCCTATCTGCACACCCATACATTAAGGTTGTGTGTGCATTACTGCTTCCCACATCCTCTCATAAGCCACAAAGCAGGGTGCTGAGACCTGGCCATCTGCATGCTGCCGTCCACATCTCATTACAGCAGCTTTACCAGAGAGCTCTCTCAACACTGATATCCATTTTGTCAGAAGAGCAAAGGAGGCATGTGCAAAGGAGAGGGAAAATGAAATAGCAAGCTTTTTTATTTTCTATAGGCTGTATGTCTAGAGATGTGAGGAGGAACCTGGTCTGTATTAACTTTGGAGTACACGGGGTTATAAATATAGCAGCAACGTTATGTGTGTGCTTACATAGCACTGCATGGTTTACGAGCACAGATGGCATATGAGTAAGTGCGTGCATATGTGTGCAAAAGAAGTCTATCAATAAGTTTGTACTTTATGAAGTTACAAGTTGTGGACAAATACTATATGTGTGAGACTGGGTGCTTGGTAAGTGGTCTAGTGCTTAGACTGAAGGTCTCAAAACCAGGTCACATTTTTCTTCACTGTTGAAGTGTCCTTGAGCAAGACACAAAACAAAGTACCTGCTCACTCACTGGAGGTCGCTGTGAAAAAGAGCCTCTGAGATGAATGCATAAAATATAAAATGATGTGCTTGGTGGTGGAGTTCTTGCCCCAGGGAATCTTGTCTCTGAACTCTCCTTCCTGGACCATCTGAAGATAACAAGCGACTCTAGTCTGTGCTGCAAGAGGGAGGAACTCCTACCTGTTTTGTGAATTGGGGCATACGGGAAGGTAGGTGGTGGAGTGAGTAGGGCAAGTTTCCTTCAACTGAAAAACCTGGGTTAAGACACTGAATCCCCACCAGCCTCTGAAGGTACTGCTGTGAAGAGAAGCACACTCACATACACACACAAAAAAAAGCCTCACTTGGATCGTTTGTGTATCAAATAAATTGCGGATGTACACTTTTTACCACAGATGGTCTTTAGTATCTGTACATTTTAGGCATGGCTTGGATTAACAAACATTTTTCCCATGGGTGTGGTGCTCTGCCTTATGAGGAACTGAAATGAAACACATTTTTTATGTGTTTTCTGCATTTTTGGAATATTCCTACAGAGAGAAAGAGGCATGCAGAGTCAACATAAAGTGAGACAGAGAGAGACAGGAAAGATGTTGCTTCAGATTTAGAGCCAGATGAAACGAGACACATGATGTACCCTTCAAACCCACCAACGTGGCAGGACTCTACAAATACACCTGCTTTTTCCTCTTTCTTGTTTTTACTAGCATTTCTTTCTGTAACATAGTATCTGCCTGGAGCTGTCTACTCTGGCCCACTGTTTCACTCTTCTGTCACTCTGGCAAGGGCCAAGCCTGGCGTTTTCACGCTCTATTTTCTGTCTCCCCTTTTGCCTCTGAGGACGGTGGGGTACAGTCTGAGAATTTTGTCTTTTTTCATCTTTGACTGTTTATATAGCCCCTCACTTTTGCTCAGATCGCCTTTTCTTGCTCCTATTTTCGCCAAGCCTCCCTTCATCTTTAAATTCTCTTTCATGTTGTCCCTCTTTGTAATTACTCTTTCCCATCCTCCATCGCTATTTCCGGGAGCCCCTGCTGTCAGCTGGGCATGGTGTCCTGCCATCTGTGCAGGATGACATGAGTGGCTGGAGAGACACCTCCTGTGTAGACCCCTTAATACATACAGCCCATATTTATATACAGAAGAACATATGGGATATAATAAGTCAAACAGACCTAAAACCTTTTACTATTTCAACTGAATCTAATTGTTCTGTGAGTATGGTGAATATTATAGTTGTTATGTCTGTATCCAATCTTTGCCTAACATCTATTTGGCAACATTATAGTCAATATTTTCCAACTGAAGGAAATACATTTGAGTGAATATGTTTAGTCAGAGATTATCAACTTTGTTGAAAAAGAGATAAAGGGATTACAAACTTTGTTGAAACTTCTGTTGGCTCCTGTTGATGCTCAATAGATACCAAATAATATGTCTGAATAAGAATGAATCCTTTGAGTGTGTGGTTCAATACTTTTGTCTGGATTTTTCTTCTATCCTGAGGATAGCACTGGGAAAACTCTATCTGTATTATGAGAACAATTGAATATATTTCTGAAAGTTATGTCTGTTTGTTCCCATTTATAATGTAAGTTGTTGATTGCAATGCATAGTTTGCTTTGTTTTGATGTTTTACAGCATGTTTGACTTAACTGTGAGCCACTTTCTATCGCCAGATCAAGAGGGATGCAGAATTTCTTTAAATTGCAACCACTAAAGTAATATATAGAACCCTTGTTTATGTGAACCACTTAGCTGAAATTCAAAAGGAGATAGTATCCTTTTTTGGCCCCATTTGAGGGGAAGATAGTGGAGAGCAAAAAGGGCAGAAGAGGAGTTTGGGTCAGGACAGGACACTGAGCTGGTGGTGAAGGATGTCAGGCTGCGAGTCACGTGCTGAGGGAGGGCGAGGGAGGGGGAAGTAACTGCACCTCGTGAGAGACAGATAAGCAGTCAGGCAGAGAAGGGCTTTTGTTGTTCCAGTGTAACTGAAGCTTTCGGTGTCTGCTGCATCTGCTGCCCTTCCTTTGGCATGCCGGTTCACATGAAGAATGCTCAGGTTGCTGGTGTAGCGACAACGGCAGTGGAAGGGTAGGAGGAGGTGGCAGCTCGGCTTGGTAGCGTTCACTGACTCAGACTCAGCCGGGGTAATTGCTCCTGCATTTTTAACGAGTGGCTTCTGCGTACACTTTGAGGAGCCGCGCACCACAGGATCTCCACATGGCTCCTACTGCAGCAGAATTGCCTTTTCACCTTCCTGACTGAGGGCATCTGAGGGAGGCAAAGGCCTGCTTTATATGTTCATTACTAATCAGACCTAAATGTGTCTTCATTGTCAAGAATTTAATATGGTAACAAAATGAAGCTCTTGTATGTATAATGTGCTGTAAAGACAATTTTCCCATGCTGATCCACATGGCACTCTACAGAGAAAAGAGAGGCAGCACAGACAGTTTTGCCATTCTCTTCTGGTTTCAGCATTTTGTTGGGTTGTAGCCCTAGTCTGTGGTCTACCCCCTTAACCAGACAAGTTATGGCAAACTGAGATCGCCTAATAGCAGTGAGTTCATAATCAAAACAATCTACTTTAGTGTGTGTTCCATGAAACAGATTTCCTGGAATGTCCTGCAAAAGAGAGTATAATTTTTTCTATATGCAGTGCACTATATTGTATAGTGTGAAGTTTGAGCCCTTTTTTGGCACCAGAATCAAGAGCCAGAATAAGTGACTGGGAAAGCCACCTGTGGAGAGAAAAAGAGACGGAAAGATCAACAGTCTTATTTTTCACAGTGGTCTTTCATTTACCTAATGACGTCATAGTCTGACAAAGAAAATCCTTTGCCGGTGTCCGTCTCACTTTAAGGAATTAGCATTTCATTTCCATTGTGGCTGCACAAACCGATGACCTGGTGTTTTCACCTAGATATTCAGACGTGGAAACCGGAGGAGACACCAGCCACAGACATGCAAATGGCAGTGTAGCCTTACCACTGTGAATACTGCAGGAGGCCCAGGTCACCCCTCTCCTAAACACGTATACTGGCTGCCTGCAATATTTACTCTACACAGCTGCATTAGTAGTGGTAGGCTCAATGAAAATACCGTGTCACGCATAGCTTGAAAAATGGCTCCGGAAAAAGCCAATTCTGCCATGAATGAGGATAAGCAAATAGGCATGAGGGCTTGAATAGCTGCCAGTCCTGTCAGATTCCCCCCTCTCACCCAGCCACAATGAGCTCCTATACAAATAAGGATACGTGAACCAATTTAGCGCAGCAGATGAACCTTGCGAAGCCTTGTCAAGCAAGTGGGGGATTACCAAGAGCAAACAGGCCTTTCCCCTGGCTTTATTTGAGTTAAATGACTCAAACCACCCTCTCAGATTTTGCCTGAATGGTTTGTCTGGCGGACCTTTCCACTGCTCCAGTCGACTCTGAGGCCACAATGTGTGCGCATTAGTCAGCGTATGGAAAAACACTGAGTGGGACAGGTAGGCGGCATGAATTAGATTGCAAGGACACTGGTGCGGGGAGCAAGCCGAGCCAGCAGAGTCACAAACCAGGATAAATGGAACGAAGAGGAGAGGAGAAAGCCCTCGGCGTGATAGAGTCCAATTGGAGGAGAGATTATTATTCTTCACCAGTAATTAGTAGCACATAAACAGCCATTGGCAACAGAATTAAAAAGTGTCATTGTGATATGTGGTCTCCATACAAGATGCCGGTTCTCTCCCTTTTCAATAGTTAATCATGTTGCCTCACAGACACCCCCTGTGCACACTCAGAGAGGGTAAGGCTTCAGTGTGTAGCAGATGAATGCCTGAAAATGACAAACCCATTGGAGGGTTTGATGCAGAACAGTAGTTCCCCCCTGTACAGTCTACACTGAGGCAAATGCCATCTCCTCTCTCTCCCCTTTTCCCCTAAATTATTAAGGTCACCCACATTTGAGAGACAAAGAGTAGGACAGAGTGTGTGTGAGAAAGGAAATGCACGCAGGAATCAATGCTTTCATATGCATTCAAGTAAGACATATTTTACTTTATGTCTATATTAAAATATGCACAATATTACAGGTACAAGTTTTGAATAAATGCAAACGTTAGCATTTGAGTACTTTTACAGTTGATGAATTCTGATGTTTTCATCTTCCTGTATTTTTTTGTCCTTGGGCTCTTATGAAAATGTTAGAAAACAGTGGCTTTGAAAAACAGTTAGTTACTAATTCCCTGTCTGCTTTCTCTCTCTCATTAGCTGTCTTGAGTATCCTGTGGAGGACTTGTATCCATTATTTATCTCTAGCCCCCAAAAACAACAGCTGCATGCTTGTGTAATAGCCATATGTTATGCTTTTCCCAACATATTGGGAGGAATCATGCTGTATAGGGAGCATTATATCAACCCATAGAGATCTGCATCAAGTCCCGTGCAGACATGAATTATTTCCTAAATGCTTATTTTTTCAGGCTATCAATGGGAAATACAGCAGAAATTTTCCTCAACAGTGAGAACCTACCTAACTACATCAGGCAATTAACCACAGAGGCAACTTGAAGAATATTTTCGGATGCTCTAGCACCACTGGAACAGTCAGAGGGAGGGAAGGGAAGAGGGTCACATTAGGATTCAGCCGATAAAGCAATAAACCCTTGTAGGAGCTGCAGTCGGCGCCATTCAGAGCAGATTCTGTGTCCTCAGCACATTGGGCCTGCAATTAATCACTAAGCTGACATTACCCCGCCTTCCTGAGAACGTTGGATAAACACTCTGGCAATGGTGAGCCAACGTTCCCCGCCACAGACCCGGTGTAATCGTTAAGACGACTGTTGACGCTTGCTCTCTATGAAATGTTTAGGAACTCTGTGCCCCAGTTATGTAGACTTCATGTAGTGCGTAGGATGATCTGCTGATCTGTTTAGTTATAGGTAGCAGTTTAACAGCCTGCCGGAGCTACAGCAGGCGGCCCCTGCTCCATCATTCTCCACTCAAGGGTTATGGAGGACGTTTGGCTCTCATGGCTGATGTGTGGCAGCATTAACTAGCATGTTGCATCTGTGCCGTGTGTGTGTGTGTGTGTGTGTGTGTGTGTGTGTGTGTGTGTGTGTTTGGCATTGTACATTTCTCTGCTGGTGTTGCTACAGTGGTTTGTGAAACGGGAAGCCTCTGGGCCTGTTGAGGCGTTATTAAGAGGATCGCTGGCAGTGTGTGCTGTATTGTTACCATAGCAATAGTTGCCAATAGTGTGTGCTTACCTAGCCCATTGTTTGACAGCTGGTCAGACAAGGTTACTGTAGGGTAACAGCTGCAACCCTAAGGTGGGGCTCCGGTAGAAGTTTTTTTGGAATAGATTCCAAGTTGGTAAAATTAAGATTCATTAAGCTTTCTCATCTCTTACCAAATAATGTACCTCTTCTCTGTTTGTATTTAAATTAATAGTAAAGAGAGTGTAAGCCACACATAAATAGCGAATAATGTTAGTTTTTTAAATGTCAGTCTTTTGGGTTTTACTTCTAAAATATTAGGTTAATTATAGTTTGACAGAACAATCCTCAAGAAGAACAACTCAAGGTCCACTTACTACCCTTTTCCAGAGCTTTCAGTCGTATCATATGGTCTTCAGCAGCAGATGGAGTTTGCTCTGTTGTGTTGACGTCCAAGCTTAGATGTTATGATTTCATCCATAGCACTTTTAGGACTTCTTCCGTGTTGTCTTACAGTTGTAAATCATAGTATTTCCAATGTCAACAATGAACTTTCATGCTAGTTAATTATAACTTTTTTTTTTCCAAACTTCAAATTTAAAAAGCAGTTTTGATGCTAAAATCACCTTCTCTAATGTTGCATGTTAGTGTTACAAATATCACTTCATCATTTTAATTATTTTTTAGTTTTTTAACTAATACATATCACCAGAATTTCATGAGCAAGAGTTCCTTCTTCTTTGCATATTCATGAAGCATGAAACTCCTCATACACACTCGGGACATGTGAGAGAAGTTTAACACACTTTTTAGAAACCCAACATACACAATGACCCACATTATCATGTGCATACATAACAGCCTGAGAGGAAACATGAGAGAGCAGGACGTTTATCGTTGAGGAAGGAGGTGGTGGGGCTGGATGTGAGGAAGGGTGGGAGCCCTGTTGAGTTCACTGAGTTCACTGGAGGGGACTGACACACAGCTCACCCTCCTGCAGTCTTTCTTTCTCTCTCTTTCTCTCTCTCGACCATGGTTGATCTGAATAATTTATCTCATATAATTTATCTCTCTAGCTCTCTATCTCATTCACTCTCACACACAAACACACTCTCACACACACAGACTTGCAATTATCTCCCCTTCCACACAAACACACACACACACACACACACACACACACACACACACACACACACACACACACACACGCCTCAGGGGGTTGGGTCCTGGGGCTGGTGTGGAGTGAGCAAGTTGGAATCTGCACAGAGGGAAACCTGATAGGCATTCCCTGTGCCAAACACATGAGGTCACCCTGACTGACTGATCCTGCCTGCCAGCTAGCCTCCCTCTCTCCATCCCTCCACTGCCGTCAGATTAAAACCTTGTATCTCCTAGAAATCAACTGCAGGACTTAGGAGATTTTCTTATTGAGGCTCATGCATCTCTGGAACTACAAGCAGTATTTTATGCACCCTTTAGGATCATAAAGCTTTTATAAATGACCATGCAGACTTTTAAGAATACTCTGGCTTATTACAACTGGGGTCTTCTTTCCATAATTTTGGCCATCAGTAATTGTACTCAAGTCAATGTTGAGATGTGGGAACATGGCAACATGCCTAAAAAGACGTCAGATGTGGCAAGAAATAAGCCATCAGACAATCACACAGGTTTTAAACAAACTCCCAGTTTAGCCAAATTTATTTGGAAGAGAAAACAAATTATTACCCAAACTGTAATTTGAGTTTACAGACTGACTTTGATTTACTGTACTTGCTGTTGTTGTGCTTCCTGTGCAATTAAGGATAATTAGCACCAATTTGGGTGTACCGTACTCATATTTGTGCCTCAGTTTTACCTTTAAATAAAGTTATAAGATAATCTGGTTTAACTGTTGCTTGTTGACAGCCTGTCTGATCATCTGCCCCCTTGAGTTTCTTCAGCAATTACTTTGGTGAGTACAATCATGTCATCATAACTGATAGAAATGGTGGGCAAATTTATAATTAAAAAAAGACCAAAGAATGAACTGGAAATTCTTTAATTTCCAGCAGAAATTATATATTTACATCTTAATGTTAAGATGTAAATATTTTTTCATGCAACAGCCGCACTTTTTCACTATTCACCATTGCCAGACAAGTATATTGGAGAAGGCAATTCCAATAAAATAAAATAAAAAGTGTAATAAACTACAAACGAATCAAGAACCTGAAACTTATTTCGAACTTTATGAAATACTTGTCCATGAGAGTCTGCAATATAGTTAGCCTGTCGCCCAGTGTGAAAAACAATACACTCTGCAATCTCTCAAAGTTGATGGCTATGAAAGGCTGGAATCTTAAAATGGAAAATGTGTAGCAACCGTAGGCTCTAGAGACTTGTCTTTTATCCCTAGCAGCCCTTTGAAATACCCACCCAAACCCAAACAATACTGTCAACTCAAAGCACTGGTCTTAAAAGGACCCTAAACATGTGTTCCTTAGATCTCGGCTCCTGTTCTCTTGTCACACACACACACAAGCATGCAACATGGACACCCGCATTAAGTCAGTCACACACACACACACACATATATATATATATACATGCAGACGTGCACACACTAGCACACATTCTTTCTCTAGCCCATGTACACACAAACATATACACACACATACACAAGCCTCCCACCCCCACACGACACAACAGTCACCTCTCGCTCCCACGCATCTCATGTTCTTCCCATATTATGTTAAAACGGACATGCATAATTGCGCTGGCATGGTTTGTTGTTTTTGTTGGCGGTTATCAACTGCCCCCATGATGTCTCCGACAGAGGTGATCATTGTTGCAGGCACCACAAATCTACATCACAGCGCTCACAAATATGTAGTTTCTGTGAGGTCCCATTGTCAAGATGGAGTGTTCTGGTTTTAGAGGGGAAAAACTGTAATTTGAGTAATTATATGATTACAGTAGGTCATATGTTTTTTTTTAGATGTTGTTAAAAAAGAATAACTTTAAGGCTAAGGTAAATGCAAGGATGACATTTATTGTATAGTGTGCAGTTAGTACAAAATCACTCTTTATAGCTCTTATTGTAACTCTTTATAGTGTAACCATTTACACAGGCCCAGTGGTAAAATGGGGTGAAATGAAGCGAAGAGAGAAGTCTGGGCATGCGAGACAGCTACACCTGTACTAACGCCAGAATACAAGCACTGTCATTCTAAGACCTGAACTAAAACACTGTAATGACATTGCAGCTGCCAATATCACTGTGGCGAGACATTTACAGCACCACCAGTGTTTAACATTCACTTCTCTGTTTCCCACTGGTCACAGAGCAGAGCAAGTCAATACCAGATTTGCTTGCATGTGTCGGCCTTTATTTTCCTGCTTGTAAGCATGAAATTTCTGTAGGCTGTAACGCAGTTTCAGATGTTTTGAGCACCCAACTACCCTGAATAACCTTCCTTCAGGAACTGACGTCCACAAGTCATTTGAGGTTGGGTGAAGTTTTAAAATAAAGCTGTGGCTTGTGGCGGCTAGCTGACTCTATATGCTTTGTATATGTTAGCTGGGCACAGCCTGTGCCAAACGAGCTCTTTTGCGATCATGTTTCCAAACAGTATGCAGTCTGGAGACTTAGCATCAGGTCCAGTGCCTACATGTATATGTTTAAGCTGGTTAAATATGAAGCTGAAACCACAGAATGTAAAGGAAAACAGCAGCTGTTAGTATAGGTGAAGACTTTTACTTGATAACACGTACAGTATATTCATTTTTACCAAAAGCCAGTGTAGATGATCCTTACCTCAAAAATGTTGTATTTTGCAGACAATCTTGCCAATAAGCCTGTCATTTAAATGATATTCCACAGCTCTGGTTTCATTGTTGACAGTCATTTAATAACACTACGTATGGTACATTTATTTGTGTTTATTCTTAATTCAAATTGTGGGTATTTTAGTTTGGAAAGATGCTCTTTGAAGATTTTTTTTGCAACCCTATATTTTACTGTAATCGTTCTCCTTTTCACACACACTTCTACGAAGATATTCTGTATGACTGTGTGCAGCTCCCTTTTTGTTCTCTCTGTGTCTTTCTCCCTCTTTCTGTTTAGTCGCACAGGTTTGTGTTGTGGGTTAGAGAAGGGTGAGTTAATGGAGAACGTCAAACCGGCTTGTAGCACTGCCTTGGCTCTGACCCGTGCAGATTGTGGAGTGACCCCAGTGGTGCTACCCTGAGCCTGTTGTTGGAATCCAATCTCCTCGCTGGGATATAGTGCATGTTTTAGCAGTCCGCTTTGAAAACTTTGCTCCCCTGCATCCCCCAAAAGTGTCTATCATTCCTCTAATAAAACCTGATTTGTTTTCACCTGTGATGACCTGGGTTAGGAGGGTTTTTCGGTTTACAGGCAGCAGTGGCACATTTGTTTAATCACATTAGACCCTTCCTGCTCCCTCGTCCTAGACCGGGTGGAGACAGGAAAATTGGAAACAAGCTTTGTTCCACTTTAGAAAAGAAAAACATTTTAAATATATATAGGTAACTACTCGTAATATCAAATGTCAATCACACTCAGTGACAGGTTGTATGTTGTTACATCATTTTCAGGGGTTAATGAGGTGATTAAAGTAACGAACATAAAGCCACAGCTAATCAATAGGAATATTTGCTTCACTGAATTACAATTAAATCAATAGGACTACATTATACTTAAATTATCATTTTAGATTCAATACACTTGAAGAAGGGTGGTTTTATCATCTAAAAATGTCTGCCCTCATCTAGCGGTTTCAGATTACACTTACTCTTCTTCCAATTACAAGCCAGGAAGGGAGAAATCAATGGCTACAGACAAGTGACATCGTTAAGGCATTTTGAGGGAAGCTGAAATCACATGGGGTGTGATAGCCTTGTTTAATGAGTCATCCAAAGGAGTGCTTCTCCACACCTATTTGTTCCCTCTCCATTTGGGCCTTTTGCCGTCCTCCTTGGTGGTAATTGCCTGGAACACACCGGCTATGACACAGCTACCCTGCCTCACGCTGAGATGCATTAGTGCCGTTTAAAATGTGGCGCAGGGTGAGACTGCACCCCTGTAATTCGATAAAAGTGAAAGCAGGCAGGCAAAGGAAGAGGGAGGGATGGAGGGCAGCAGGCTCTTGTAGAGGCTTGAGAGTGGATCGTCGGCAGCCTTTCTAGGTGAAAAGCATCAGCTGAAGGTCTCTCTTGTACTTTCTCTGTCTTTTTCACCATCACATGTACACATATTACCTTCTCTCTCTCACACTATTCAGCAAGCGCCTAACCGTAGCTTGTTGCCTGAGCCTGAGCAACCAGGCAAAACTGGACTTGATCATTCACGCACTTGAGCTTGTCAAAACCTTTAGAGTTTACGAAGGAAAAGATTCATGCATTAATGTACAGTAGTAACTGATAGAAATGGTTGGAAAGAGGGAAGTGTTTGACTGAAAGGTTGAAGAAGAGGAGGCAAAGCAGTGCAGAGGGAGGGTTTTCTTTTTCTTTTTTTTAGCGCCAATACAATGAAATTAAAAGCAAGTTGGAGAAATTGTGTTTGGATCTCAGGGAGGAGAGACATTGAAGATTACAATCAGACATCAGCAACCTGCTGAGAGTCTTCAGACTAATTCTGCTGAGAGCAGATAGTTAACTCTGTTGCTTATTCCGTGATGGCTGGCAACTTGAGAATTCAAAATAATTAGATTCAAATAGAGAAGCCATTAGAAAAAAATGATGGAGGGATAAATGGGGAATGTTTTGATGAGCAAAAAACAAGGAAATGTTGTGCAGACAAAAATGACATAAAGGATACAGACATCAATACAGTATGTATGTGTCTGTCCGTGTGTGATTTATATGTTTATTCATTACATTTTTACAGTTTATCAAAATAGGGATGGCTGACATGGATAAAACATTTGTTTTCATGGTCATTTTATATCATGATATTAATATATGTCATGATGTGGTGAACTTCTCAGCCATTCAATTAAGCAACTGGTTGTGGATAGCATAATCATGTGAATTCAATATCGCCAAACAGAAGTCTTGCTCATTGATTTTGCAATACTTCCCACAATGCCCTGATATAACCAGATATTTAAAATCTAAAGAGTAGCTACCCTGACCAAATTATCTGCTAGAGGTTGACAAATTCTTTTTGTTTCATTGTATATGGTGTCATTTTGCATGTCGTCATGCATATCATGATAGTGACTCACAGATCTCACAAGTCCACTTAAGGTCCTCTAAATGTCTCCCCTTTTTTGTTTAGTCCTCTAGTCTTTTCTCCTTAACTCAGCAAGTGTCAGTCCTAAACTTTGCTGCACCATCTTGTACTAATAAATATATGTATACATTTACATAATACATACAATGCAAAACATATTCCCTAAAGCTTCACCCAGTGATTGCTGACTGCCGAACAGACTTCAATGTATTATGCAGTGGCATCATCGACACCGTGAACACACTTTTAAGGTGTCCTTTTTACCCTGGCACACAGCGACACTTAAGAAGGAGCAGAAGGAGAGTGGGTCTGGTTTGAAGGGAATACATTCTGCCACAGTTCACTCTCAAAGCATGTAAAAGGTACCCTGATTCGACTGCTTTCACTGTTTGCTCCCACATGCATGAGCTGGTGTGCTTCAAGGTGCTTCTTGGATTTCAGGAGGGGCCTTTTAACTTGAAACCAAAGAGAGGCAAGTCAATTTTTTCTCGGTGTGCCTGGGAAAAAGAAAACGCTAGCTGCTTTTGTTTTTGGTCCCAGCAGTGCTGAGAGTGTTAAGCTTGCCCACCAATTAGGGCATGCCGATTCTTACAGCCCATGAATTATTAAGAGCAGCTGATCGACTAGGAGCAGTGACGGAGGGCAAGAGAGAGGGCCAAGCCACCTGAGCATCACAGCTGCATTTGTTAAAGCGCAAGCTGTCTGTGTACTGAACCAACGCTGTTTCAATTTGAGCACAAATAACCTCCACAACACTGAGCTCCACTGTTTAGTTTGTGAGATGATTGTAATTATTTTCAATCTACAAATTGGATAAAAGCCGCATTTATTCAACAACATGCACGTATGAGAAAAAAAAGAAAAAGAACAGGAGCGACAGATAGGACAATGAATGGTATTAGATTGCAACTTGCAACACCGGCTACCCTCAAGGTCAACCAATTCATTCCTGCTGTAGAATTTATTGCCTGGTAGTAGCTAAGGCAATGAGGTGCTGTGAACCTTGAGCTCATGTCTATATAGAAGGTCTTCACAGCCATATACTGGGGGTGTGGGGGATCCTGCTTGTTAACACTCCATTCAGGGCTCCACCCAGCTCCAGTACCTGAAACATGACCCCATGATAGCGCTGGCCAAGGCCCTGCTAATGTGCCTGCTTTTTTGGGGGAACACCAAGTTAATGTTCCTCGGGACCGTCACCTCATCATAAATACTGTAAGTCTTTGAGACGGCGCCGATGGGCCGTAACTCGTGAGGAAGGACAGGAACGCTGCGAAATTAGGTACCCGTCAAATGTGACTCCTGGCGATTGTCAGTACTTAAGATGTATTAGACGGAGAAGGGGGACTGCTTTGTGTGGGAGCCCCTGCCTTACTGGATAACAGAGCTATCATTATGCATGAATAATTGGATGCATTCCTTTTATTTTTTTTTCTCTCTCTCTTTTCACCAGTGGGCTGTTTAATGTAGCAGAGTTGTCAAATAAGTCTGTCGCAGGGAGAAAGAGGGTGCCTAGACTGATTATTTTATGTGAATGACTTTTTTTTTCTCTCTCGCAGAATTGAAATAATTTAGAGCAGTTAAGAGAGGAGAGGGACTGTGGAGAGAAGGATATATGTGAATATTGTGCCGCGGCGGGGCTTTTAAGTGGGTTGTGATTTAGTTATTTATTGTTTTGCTGCGGGGAACGAGGCAAGAAGAGAATGCTGGTCTCTCAGATGTCTTTAAATAGAGATCCTTACTGCCTACTTGGCCGCTTGCTTGTACTCAGAAATGGCTGGTTCAATCTCCGTTTGGTAGTATACATTAGCCATGGTCCTGTTTGTCACCGGAATAGCTGAAGTGCCCTTTAGCTGGCATTAGATTCAGTGTTTTCTTCTCTATTGCCCCCTTGTTTCTGAAAAACCACCGGGCCGAAATAGTTTAATGCTCAAACAATAGCACCACTTTGCTCATTTATCAGTGCACCTCCCTGTCTGAAAAACACATATGCAATGACACATAATACCGAGCTCAGGCTAGAATCCAGAATTGGCGGAGAAATTATGCTCTTTAGTTTGTCTTCTTTCTCTTTTTCTTTTGTCTCTTCTATTTTCTCCCTTGAACGTTCTATTTGAGTTTGACAAACCGTCAATTTCCACAGTCTTAGAGAATATACAACAAGCTCTTTGCATGTAAGATGCTTTTTTGGACGCTGTTGTAAGCATTCCCATGGCAGCAGAATGACAAACATGGCAAAACAGTCAAAATATCATAGAAACAATGATAGTTATTTTTTCACTCAGAACAAATCTACGTTATAGAAATTATTAAAATTATAAATATACCTTCTTAAAGTGCTAAATAAATGACTGTAAACTATATAAGCGTAGTATTATTTTTATATTATTGTTAATACAGATTTTAAGAGCCATACTCATTAAAATGGATAGAGGGGGAAAACTTGCTTTAGGGAAGGCCTACATGTTGTACTATATGAGATGTGGATTTAATGCAGTGGGGATATGGACGGGTCATGAGGATGTAGTATCTCAAAGATTCCAAAAAGGATAGAAGGTTAAATAAGACAGTGTTGTCTGCCAGGGAGTAAAGTTGCCAGTAATCAAAGTTTTGGCTAAATCCATTGTCTAAATTTAGTTGTGTGAAGCAAAAATAGACTCACTTAGAAGTACTGAAGTCTAAAGATTTAGACCCTCAGTGTCAGAGACAGCTGCTGCAGAGTTTTCATGAGCTGCTTGCTTTCTCTTTGACTTGATTCATGTAGTCTTTTTGTTATTCTGTGCTGCCCCCCCAAAAAAACCACAATCAGAGGTCTTTAGGATAGCTGTTATGTTTTCTCAAAAACAAAGCCTAGAGGAAGTTGACCAGAACTGGGACCAGACTTGAACTGAAGGGGCCTGATGGAGCTGCAGTGTGCTGTTTCCTTGTCAGTCGGGAGTTGTTTACTTTTCTCAAATCGTGACTCAGCCTCATTATCTTTAGTCCCTTCTACACCTGCCATCCAGCTGTAGCCTTCACTACACACTACAACATTAAACTGTCTATTGACGTCTTTAGTTTTGTCTGCTTTTCTTAATGTTTGCTTTAATTACCTCAACCTGTACCTTCAGAAAACACATTTGTAGCTATGTATTCTTTAGTGAAAGATCATTGAGATACCTGTATGAAGCAGAGCAGTTTACAATAGTTCTACTTTGGTGACTGAAACAGATTAACAGATTGATGAGCCTTGAGATGAGTTTTAAGATTTTCTGGGGCTGATGGGATTTTAGCAAGATAAGTTGGGCCTCTTGTGGGATCTGAAGCAGCCTGTAACTAATTAATTATGCACTTCCACCACATTATTTCTTAACCAAAAACGAAGGAATGCCACCCAGTTATCAAAAAAAATAACTTGACGTGAGGATCATTGTGATGGTAATGGCCTGTCCATGGTTGTGGGCAGGCCCCTTCATATTCAGCCCCCCTGCTGTCTTGGGTATATTTTAGAGGTGGTCTGTTGCTGGCGGCCGAGGAGCTTCCTGTTCATGTGGTAATCTGTGCGGTGGTACAATGGCGCGAGCGCTGTTCTCGCAGAGCCCAGCCCCACACATTCAGCCAGAGAATGGAGGGCCACACACCACAACAATAATAGTCCACTGCTATCATCTCATGAAAAGTCTCCACTGGAGGGTAAATAAATAGTTTAGAAACCTTTTAGCAAGAACAAAAGGCCAGACCACCGCTGATTTTCATGTTTGATGTCTCACAATTTGCCCTGGCTTATGAAAATATTATGTCGGGCTGGAAAAACAGAATGCTGAAAAGAATGTAGAAACTCAATTGTTATTTTACCTTGAAGGAGAGCTGTAAGGGCTTTTTTGGTAGTGATTAAAAAAATGAGCTGGGATCATTTTCGTCATGCAAGATTTAAATTTGAAATGAAATAAAAGCCAATTGTCAGATTCATTAGCTGAGAGAGGATTTCAACAGTATAAGCTCTATGTCCCAGTAACTATCTTTCAGTTGCTTGCAAAAGCGAGTGCATTAGACTCAAGAAAAAGAAAAGAAATAAAAATACAAAGTCCAAATAGCTTCTTGTATTTGCAAAAGCAGAAAAAAGCCTTTATTGCGATGTGTTTTCAGAAAGTTGTTTTGAGTGAGAGCATCTCGGTAAGGGAGCCTTAGAAAAGAGCTTGAGCAATTGTCAGAGGGAAGAACCATAATCCCTGGCGTGTCAGGATTGCTGATATAGGACAATTGCACATCTTTTCCTGAAATGTATGGTCATTCAGCCTGCACTGTGATGCTAAATTAGAGTCCTGAGAAGCTTTATGTATAGCCACACATATTTTATACATTCCCATTGAAGCCAGACAGAAACATTTATGAATGAAGTGAAAACCTTGACTTTTTTCACTGTTAACCTACCATAAAGTGGAAAGAATAAATATCTTCACTTACCTTTGAAGATATAGAAGGACTGATAACATCACTGTTGAGTTTGTTCTGACCTGCTTGAACCCAGATGGCCTGTGTTTATCTATACTGGCTGTGATCCCTTACTGTGCTCAAGTGTTGCATGCATTAAACTCTTTCAGCAGCCTGACGAGAGCACGGCAGGCCAGAGTCACTGAGGCAAGCAGTCAGGCAAGGGGGAAACATTACACCATTACACTCACCTATTCCACAGCCATGGTGACTTATCTCATTAATAAATCACACTACCAAGGTTCGGACAACTCCGACACTGCACCTCCTTTGGCAGATGTCTGCATCCCTATCCATCTTTCTCTCTCTGTTGCCTCTTTTTTTCTGCTTCTCTCTGCTTTCTCTCTGTCTCCCTCCCTTCCTCCCTCTTATGTCTTACATCTCTTGCTCTAGCTGGCTTGCCCGACAGTGCTCACTTTATTTATCACGCGATTGTGACACTTTTGGATAAAGCTCCACACCCGCACTGATTGAACTCTGCTTGTGAGAGTTGGGAAGCACAGATCATTCCCCTTGGTTTCCAGTAAGTCATGGGATTGACAGCTCAGGATCGTCTGCCCAGAAGAGCCTGACTCTCTTCCTCTAAATCACTCGGAGAAGCGCTACTGAAGGGTCCCTAACTCAGCGGTCATGCCAAAATGCCAAACCAATAGAAATACTGAAAGCACCTACGTTTAAAATGAAAACTAAAATACACTGATGGATAGGAAAATCCCAAAAAATGGTATGGGGGCTTACATTTGAGCTTCGTCTTTGATATGAAAACCATATTTTTCTTGACACATTGTTGTTGGGATGACATATCCAGGTGCGCAGAGGCAGAATAGCAAGCGGTGATTCCAGAGATGTTACAATGCGGCATTGTTCTCACATTGACCCTGAGTAAAACAATCCCCTGCATAGCCTCGTCGTCTGCTGCTGACGGCAGCCTTTGCAGTATGTGAGCTTAGGCCCGAGGAGGCAGGCAGATACAGGGTTTTTTGTGTTGAGTAATGCTGATATTCCTTCTAGGGCGGTAGTTGCTCAACACACTGTGCAGAATCTGGCACGGCGTCTTCTTTGGCCTACTAAACTCTGCTCAACACTATGTAAAAACTCCCCAATGACTGTTAGACAGGGAGGAGAATAGGGGTGGAGGGAAGAGAAGAAGAGAAAGAAGAGAGAAGGGGAGCCGGAAGGAGAAATGGAGGACGAGTGGCCCGATGAGGATTGGGATGGATTTAGGGATAGATGAGAGCTGACTGAAGGGATTGGATAAGGTGAAGAGAGGATGGATGGAGGACTAGCAGGGGATGGATTCAGTTTTGGAGGGTTAGAGAGAGGGGCAAGATGGGCCACAGTTCGGTAGTTTAGCAGTGAAAACAAGATACTTAGGCTGCGAGAAATCTGTTAGCCCTCTTCAAAACACAGCGCTGGGACTATGATGGTGAACCAAATGGAAATATGTTAGATTGTGATTTACTGCTTTGAGAAAGTGCTCTTGTTCAGTAAAGACAATGAGTCAGTGCCTGAAGTACACTATCAGCCCACTTCAAAGTATAAACTTGCAGCAAATAATGTAGCAGAGGTTTTGTGATACCTTAGTATACAGTATGGTGTTGGATGTGATAGACGAATAGTGTAGCAGGCTAATGATAAATATATCCATATACTGTCAGTTCCATGTAGCTTTAACCCCCCGTGATTAAAACCCATTACATAATCCTGCATCTAGATTGTGTTTTCAGGTATTGATGTAGATTTATATTTTCACTGTAAAGTGTCAAACATGCCAAAGATGATTTCGTCATCTTGCTCTTTTTCCCCCACATTTTTAAAAAAACATTCTTGTTGCTTTGATTGCCTGCTGCTGCACGACCTTTTCTCCAACTCATCCAGAAGTTCACATCCATCAAAATCTCATTTACAGCTTGCCTCGCAATTAGAGAATGGTTGATAATGTACCATTTCAAAGCCATTTTCTTTTTCACACAATCATGTTTTTATAGACAAATATACTGGATACCTGAGTAACTTTGTGCCTCATTTAAATGATGTCTGTACAGTCGAAACATTTAAGCAATAATCACAAGGAATATAGGCCAAAAAGACATTTTTCTGTATTACAAATCTGGTTGTCCATTTTTAAGCGTTTAAACATCAGCATCACCACCTTCCTCCTGTTACTGCTTGTACACCTGATATTTCAGCCTGGTTGGTTAGGATCCCTGTGCGAAATCCCTGGATATGTTTTTCAGATGTACGTCATAAAATAACCCTATAAACTACCACAAGCCGACTGTTCTCCGTTTCCTAGCTGATTTGTTATGGCTGTCTCAAGCCCTCCTGCCACAACAGCGGCTGGTGTTTAGTGCCAGTATTTAGTCTGGCAATTGTCAGAAACGCTTCAGTGAGTATATTCCTTGGGGGCCAAAAGTGACATTCCAGATCCAGTGCAACTACTTTGCATGTGAAAGAAAATTAATATTCAAAGAGGATGTGTGTTCTCTCCTGTGCATAATTCTATACGTATCTGCATTTGTGTGGATTTTATCTTTTCATCTTTATGCTGTTGCGTTCATATATACTATAATCGGGTATAATGCTTCTATATTTTGTGTGTCCATACCAGTTTGCTTTAGATTATCTTGTTTGTTTTTGTGCTGTTTGTGTGTCTTAATCCACCTGTGTGTGCGTGACTGTGTATATGTGTGTGCATATTCGTGCGTGTCACATTTATAGGCAGTGTCGGAGAATAGTGTATAGGAACTGAATTTCTCCACAGGCGCAGAAGACATTAAAATACAGTATGTACACACAACAAGGTGCAGAATAATGACGATCCAATACACAAAACATTGAACAAAGTGTTGCCCAATGAACACCTAGTATAGGTAAATCATGTGTAAGAATAGGTTGAAATGAGTACTGACTTTATTGGAGATATGTTTCATGGACCTTTGTTTGCCATCAAATTCACAATATCAAACAGCGACAGCTTAATATTAAAGCCAGAGGCTGCTAACTAATCAAAAGGAGAGCACCTGAGACGATTACCACATCAATAATTGATTAAAAAAAACAAAAAAAAACGACCTTAACATGAGGCAAACAATATATTTAAAAATCAATAGAATACAAATGAAAATAGGAAAAAAAAAAAAGATATTGAGTAAATAATTAAAAGCAAATAGTCTAATATTTGACTATTTTCTTCATATTTTTTTGTTTGATTTGTTTTTCTTCAAGGTTATGAAGATATTTCCAGTTTGGATATGAGACTTGGACTGGTTATTGTCTGATCCACCTTCCCTTCTCTTTTTGATAACAATTGCTTGTTTTGTATTGCCCATCTAATCTTTTATACATTTTTCTCTTTCTTTTAATGTATTTTCATTTGTATTGTATAGATTTGGACCTATATTGTTTGTCTCATTTTAAGAATATTTTTATCAATTATTAATGTGGTAATTGTCTCAGGTGGTTGCAATCTGGCTTTACTTTAAATTTTTTGTTGGAGCTTGTGGCTTTAGTATAAAGATGTTGTAACATATTGTGAATTTGATGCCTGGCGAAGGTCAATGATCGGAACATTGTAACTCAAACTCTGTCGGTGTTCATAGCATGTAATACATACACACTGTGTCACGCCTGCTGTTAGTGTTAGTGTGTTATAGAATTTACTGAGCTATACCTGCTTGCAGTAGTCTTTAATGTGTAAAAATACTCTGTGAGAGTCTGCTATTTGTAAAAGCAATGTTAACATCGCTCAGTTATGCAAACGTTACGTGCTATCTTCAACATATGGCTGTGGGGGCACAGTCAAACACACACTGAGGTCAGCCTCAGGCAGTAACTCATGCACTAGGCTGTTGGGGACCTTAGAGCCTCTTTGCCGCTCCTGCACCAATTACGGCCTTATTTATGAATTTGAGCACAGTTGACCTTCTGGAAGAGGAGACGTAAATTTGTTTGTCTGGAGAACGGCATAACAAATGGCATTCTGGGACAGGTCAAGCTTCCTCTCTATCAATCTGCCCCCTCCACCCCCACCCCCCACCCCCCTCTCCTCTGGCATTCTCCGCACTTCAGCAATAACTCTCATCAACTGGTCAGCCGGTCAGCTATCTAGTCAGTCATTTAGAAACAGCAGTCAGTCAACAAGTTGGTCTTCCTGGACTGCCAGGGTGGAACTAGAACTAACATGCATGATATGGTATATTTGAGAGTAGACTTCAGATGTATTTTTGAGGGAGAGGCAAAAAGGGAAAGAGACTCACAGTTGTGTGTTTGTTATTCAGCCTCTCTCTTACTTTCGTTCCTTTTATGCAGCCTATGAGAACATTTCGGGGCATGGTGCCAGCCCATGTGCGTGACTAGATTGGTAGACATTTGTCTCAGTGAGAGACAGGTCACGCTGAAAAAGAGCTAAACCCGCTCTCTCCCTCTCCACATCTTCCACAGTCCTCTGTTTGTGCTTACACTTCCTGTGAAAAACATAACTGACTCCTAAAGAATGTGCCCAATTAGAGATGGGGGGGGGGGG
>LKNJ01000307.1:107256-162256 GCA_002120245.1 Maccullochella peelii
ACTTCAGGTCCTCTGGGTTCTGAGCTCTGGTGAGGGAGGGCTTTCCAGGCAGAATAATGTTCATAAACATGCAATGCATTGAAATACTGAAGCAAGGCTCGGTCAAATGATGGAACAGAACACATTTATTCAAGTCAAGATAAACTTTAATTGGCTGCTCAGACAATGACCACATTTGTGGTCCAGAATTGACAACAATTTGCTGGTTAAACCTGCTCAAATGTGAGGATTTGCTTCTTTTTTCTGTTATATATCATTGTAAATAAATATATTTGAGTTTTTGACTGTTGGTTAGACAAAGCAGGTAATCTGAAGACATCATTTTGAGTTCTGGAAAGTTGTTATGTGAATTTATTTTACCACTTTCAGAAATTGTATAGGCTAAATGATTAATTGATTAATAATACATTTCCATTTGCCACACCTGTAAGGTCAACATTGAGGGTTTGGTGAAATTAGTGACCCAGGGGACCAATCTGAAACCATTATTTGTCTATGGATCATAGACACAGTATATCAGTTTTGAGACTGTGGCTGCCAGCTCAGGTTCAGTTGGAGACCAAAGTTTAGTACACTTTCTCTCTTTTTCCACACTTCCCATCATCCTCTGTCCCTCTCTTGGTCGCTGTCTTTAAATGAGTCTTTCTGTCCTCCCACTTCCTCGCTCCATCCATCCTGCAGTCTCCACTCCCACACCGGCTAGCTCGCAAACAGACCCAGCTGGCCATAATGATGACAAATCAGCCCAAATATTTACGTCCATCGAGTTTCACTTTGGCTCTGCCCACGGCTTGGTCTCTGCTCTTTTTTTTATGGATCCCTGTGCGGCGGTCACCGCACTCGCAGCCAAACCGTCGTAATCACTCTCCACAAACACCCCTCAGCCCCGGTTATGTCACCTAAACACCAGTGACTGTTAATGTCCGCAGAGAACCAAGTTTATGGTTGTCAGAGAAGTGGTATAAACAGAGAAGGTTACAGTGTGCTTATGTAGATTTTTGTGTGGGCTTGGTGACCAACCTGTTCTGTAAATGCAATGTGCGTTGTATCTTCTAGCAGGAAATGTGTGTTTGTCCCAGGTCCTACTCACTTTGCAGAAATTAAACAAGAATATGGGGTGATGGAGGACCTCTCTGAGAGAGTTACTAGCTTAAAGTAACATGTTGGAATCAGATTCTTAAATTGTTTGAACAGAAGAGGCAATTCGTTTCTGCTCAAATTCATGTAAGAATCCCTGCCAAATGTGCATTTCTTGACTGGTAATTTAAAATCAAAGATTTTAAAATGTTTAATGCATGACACTGTAATAAAATTTTAATCCAAGAGAAAGAAAGTATTTACACAGATTTCAAACAATAGTATGGGGCAGATAAGTAACATTAGAGATGGTGATTGGGTGATGATGATTGGGATACAAAAGGTGGTATCGAGCTTTTAATAAAAAAATAGTGGGGGACTTGACCTTCAAGTGTTGTAGGAGTCAGTTTTGTGATTACACAAACTTCCTGACATCCTTTTTGGAGGAAACACATTGTCATGAGAACTAAACAGATATTAAACACTTCACCAGACCTACATCTTGTGCATACTTTACAACTGTAAGAGGTCTTATTGTTCATTTGTAATAATATCATAAAGCATAGAGGCATTATGATATGATGCTTTCCACTCTTTGCCCTCTACCTTCTCCTGCTTCTCTCCTGATAAAAGCCTTATTGAAAAAAAAAGCTCTTTTCTAGGTCATACGCTTGCATTTTTGTACCTTGCACATATTTATTTTTAGTCTTCTAAACTGTGGTGATTCGTGACTAATTATTGATCCCACAGTACTTCTCCGGATGAGAGTACCAATTAAATTCTTACAAAGAAGTGTAAATAAATGAAACAGCTAAAAAAGGTTCATTTTAAAAAGCACTAATTTTAATTCCATCCTTGTGCTATCTTTGGATGCCAGATTTACAATAGGAAATAACACAGCTTTTTTACAATCAAGCTTTAATACAAACCAGTTATATTGCTTTCCAACATCAATGCACCATTTACGATTGATTTCTTATAGTAAAATGATGCATTTCATACTTCCCATTATGTCACCCCTTGCAGCTAAAACAGATGACTCTGTGTTTTTAAAAAGTGATGCTACATAAAGCACACCTTGTTTACCTCCATAGCTCTTGTTCTGTCTGTCAGATAATATGTATGCATCCTATCTCCCCCCTCTGGAAAAGATATGGCCCCTTTTTTAACTCTGGGGCTCTGTATCCAGACACATGGGTCCTGACACGGAAGACAATGTCCCGCTCTTATCTATCCCCCAAAGAGAAAGCGAGAGGGAAAGATAGCCAGTGGTGGTGGGGGGGATAAAAAGTTGGAGAATAAGGCAGTGAGCAGTAAGAAAGGCAAGAGAGAAAGAAAAAGGAGAGAAACGGCAAGAGGGAAAGAGCTCCATCTCCTGCTTTGAGAGCTACTGGAGATGGACCAATCAGCATATTTAAAATTTGCCTCCTGCGTCATTGTCCACAACAGTGTTGGCTTATCAGTCCTTACTTACCGTCCCAGATCCCAGGGCTTTTTGTTTTTACTGAGGAAGAAGGCCCGCCGGCTAGTGGAAGCCCGGAGAGAGTCAGACAGTCAAAATGACTCCTGTACGTTAATCTGCCTTTTTCTCATTTGCTCTTTTCTCTTCTATTTCTTTCTTTGTTTTTCTCCTTGCTTTCTGGTTTGACTGCTCTCTCAAGCCTTGGCTTCAACTCCTTCATACCTGTAACTGCATCTCTCTTTGCTTTTTCTTTCTCTCATCCCCCTTCTCTCCTCCTTGCACTCAGTCTTCCCTATTAGGATACATTTCGTTGTAGAATCGGCAGCGTTGCATTCCCAGGTGAGTTGGGGATGATTTGCTATTCACTCCTCTGGCTATGGGTTTGCCTCGACAGGCATAGACAAAGAGAGAAAAGAGCGAGGCATGAAACCGAGAGGCAAAAGGAGGAGAGGCAATAGCTCTCTTCCTTCTGTCTTTCACTGTCCCACCCTCTTCTCTCCACATTGAGATGCGGCAGCAGTTCTCAAAACACATGTTTAAGGGCTAAAGGTTTGGAAGCAGCTATCCAGGATGGATGGGGGATTTGTGTTCCTTTCGTGCTTAGAGGCTATTGTGAATGCAGCCGACCGTTGAGCTAGCTGTTAGTTCTGGCAGTTTGGAAGGGATGCCTCTGGGACTATGCTTGTCTTTAAGAGTCTTTGCAGAGACTTTGCCAGCATGAATTAATGGAGGATGAGCTGAGAGGCTTTTTTCTTCAATTTAAGGAGACTGCTTGTCATTTTTCGTGGCAGGTTTTCTTGTGTGTGTCTGCATGCACACACGAACATGCGCTCACACACACATGGACCGTCCTGCATGGTGACAGCTGATCTCGAGTAGTGGCGTCCTGGCCGTGGGGGTTTGGGCTGGGCTGGGTTGGTTTACTGATATTGACAGCGTGGCCTTGTCTGGCCTCTTGCCAGTGTTGAGCTAGCTCTCTGTGACTGCTCTGGCCTCCTATAAATCAGGGCCAATTACCACGGTGGTGCACAGGCGCCTCTCCTCCAGTCGCAGCCCTGCCCTGCAGAGTGCAGGGAGGAAGGGAGAAAGGCAGGGAAGCCACATCCCTGCTTTCATTCCAATTAATGCTACAGCTGCCCTCCTCTCTGTTTGGCAAATATTGTGTGTTCGCATAATGTGTTTCCACATTTTTTTATAAATAGAGACCACCTTATATAAAGATATAAGCAACTTGGAAAACTGTAAAACCAACTTTCCAGGTGCTATCTACGGAGATGCCATATCATAAACAGGTATGGAATTGAAATGTTTAATTTAATTGTAATAAACTTTTACAATTATTGCTTTTTCACAAACATTTATCTTTAACAGTCCTCATGTTTAATACAAATGTCTTAGTTTCCCCCATCATTTAACAAAAATGGCATCTCATCACCAGTGAAAACCATGTATCTCCAGATTTTTTAGATAAACTTAAGGGTTCATACATCCTTTATAGGCTGAGAAAATTCTCCTTCTTCTAAAGCTAAATCAACCATTTAAAAACCCCACTGGATTATCTAAAAAATACACAAATCTGAAGTTTTTCTTAGCTCCTGAAAAGTTGATATTTTGGAGATACATGGTTTTAAAAGGACATCCATCATATGCAGTGTAAATAAGGTCGGAATAGCACACGTACATACACATAATGCTGTTTAAAGATGCTGTATATACACTACATGAACATGTAAATAACAATACACACAGTAGGTTCAGGTCTACATATTACTCACAGTGACAGAGAGGGCTCGCTACGGCCCGTGTGTAGGTGTGTGAATATACAGTGCAGCGCTGTATGCCTTCAGCCTATGTAACGTACGCTAGATTTATCATCCTTACTTAATACACTCATAAACATTCCCTGGCATGTCATGGAGGCTGTGAACCCCCCTGCACGGCTGGCTCGGTAAATTGGGCCTGTGTAAACCATTCTGCTCGTCTAAAATACAGTGCGGCAAATTGAAATCCCCAGTAAGCCTCTGTAGCGGCATGTCACAGCTGGGTAGGGAGGAGGGAGAATGGAGGTTTTTCTCATTTACCACCTGGAGGTTTTTGAAGTGTCATAACCAGCTAGTCTCCCACACTCTCTTCTATTTCTCTCTTTAACTCATTCTATGTTGCTTTTTTTTGTCTTTGTCTCTGCCTCCCTTTCCCTAAATCTTCCATTCCTTTTCCTCTCTTGCTGAAATACCCTTTGTCAAGTGCTGTATTCAATCCTCATCATTCTGACACATGAGGCCTGTATTTATTATATTTGAGAAGCCGGATCTTACAGGCTGACAGGCTGAGGGTAAACAGCAGTCACGGAACCGTCTGGAAAGAGAAACAAGCTCGGTTATTAACCTCCAGTTGGGCAACCAGAGGAAGCCAAGAGAGAATTCGATTTACGACACAAAAAGCGGGAAACAGTTTTGGTGGGAACAGCCCATGTGTGCTTGCTAATTTCCCTCCCACGCTTGTACAAGTTTACATAGTGCCCTCAACGCATGTACGTACATACACTACACATGTAGACACACACAAGCATTTGAAGAGCCTGTTCTTTTGGCAGTTCTTTTCCATTTTGTTTATTCTACATCTATCTATAGAAACTCCCTTTATACATTTTGCCATGAATAGAAAAAAAACCCCCATTAAATCCTCAAGAATTTGACATTAAACCACTCACCCCGTCCCACCATCCACCCAACACTCGCCATTCCCCTGAGACCTTCGGCACCCATTCCATTCCTTATCCCAGGGGACTCTTCCGGCCTTTTTCTTTCCCCTTGGATAGCTTTGCCTTCTGCCTTCTCACCCAACACTGTAAGTAATGGTCTGGTTTTGACCCTCCACGCCTCATTGTGTAAGATTTCAGCTTCTGACCTTAAAAAAATGAAAGCAAATCGATAGGGCGGGACACATGAATTCCAAAGCCCAGGATGCAAGCCAAGCCTGGAACCCAGGGAGGAGGAGGAGGAGTAGGAGGAGGGCTGTGTGTATTACTGAAGGGCTAAAACAAAGAAAGAGAGAGAGAGAGGCTTTCAATTAACCTTCAGCGCTGACAGCAACTCTGTGTAGTGTCTCCTGTTTGTGCTGGTGAATTTGTATGTGTCACACAGTATGTTAAGTACTGTGTGTGTAATTTAAGCTACAGTGGACTGGGGAGAAATAAAACGAAGAGGCGAGGGGAAGGGGGACGTAAGGTGAAAGCCTCAAAGTCGAGGCTTGAACTGCAGCTGTGCACATTCCAGTGACTTTGAGTGGGAGAAAATAACTCCCATGGAGCACTCAAGAGATTAAAATTCTTGATTAAGAGTCATGAAAACGTGAGTGAATGGAGACTAGTTCTGCTTTTTTTTTCATTCTAGCCTGTGCAACCAAGGCTACCAAAGCAGTATGAGGCGCAATCTGCTGGAGGAGGGGGTAAAGCGGAATTTGTGTGTGTGTCTGTGTCCAATTGTCAATGTTAAAGACTTGACACTTGGACTTGAGTCAAACTTAAGTCACAAAAACGGCAACTCGACGCTTGAACTTTACTGCTGTGGGATTTAACTTAAATAGAAACATGACGACAAACACATTTAACTCTCAAGTTTTTAACTTTGTTGGAAAGGCAAGAGTGGAGAGAGGACAGGAAATGAGGGAGAGAGAGAGAGAGATGCAGCAAAGGGTGGCCAGATTTGAACCAGGAACTTTGTGGTTCATGGATGATGTCGTAACCCTGAAGCCAAGGGGGCACCCCTTAACTCTTGAGTTTTGACCTGGTAACAAACAGTAAAAACAAACAGGCCTTACATAGCCACACACCATGCATATTTAATAATTAGGCCTATGCATGATAAGGAGTTAAATGATCTCACCTATGTAAAAAAACACTATTAACAGTTTAGAAAGCAAATTGTTCACATGCTTTTTTAATGGTCACCATTCAGAGACCTGTGAGACTTTCATTTTTTTTTTTTATGAAGACTGACATGAACAAATGCCTTACAGGACTTGGGACTTGACTTAAGACTTGTCAGTTGGATTTGCCCCAAAGGACTTAAAACAGCTCTGGCAATGGAGCACTGTACATGGCTGTTTTGGCTTCTGTGTAAAAAAAGGTGCTTCTGTGTTATCACATGGCGCGAGTGTGCGTGTGTGTGTGTGTGTGTCCAGCACAGCGAGTGGCGGCCCATCAGTTCCACTTAGCTCAGCGTGGTAATTGGCCGTCCATTGATGGACGTGGCTCTCTCTTCACGCTCCAGGGACCCCAGCTTTTTGTCTGAGGAGTGGGCGGCAACACGCTGGCATGGCACACACGCTTAAAATAGCGCATCAAATCAGCCATGCTTCTTCAGCCGCTGCTAATGTGTGGGGCGGATTGAAGGGCTAATGGTGTGCGTATGTGTGTGTGTGCGTGTGTGTGTGTGCATGGTTAACAGTGTATTTGTTTTTTTTACGGCATGGTATGAGGTCTTGGGGTTCTCTCTGGGGAGGATAAAGGGTTAATGTGGTTAAGTGGAGCTGGTGGTGGTATTTAGTCATGTCCCCCTCTCCCCCTGACCATTTTTTCTACTCTGTTTCATCCGTCATTCACTTATTTTATTGCAGTCTCTTCCCTCCTCGCTCACTCTCTTCTAGTGTTTCTCTCCCTCTCTCTGTCTCTCTCTCATTCCGCTCATGCCCACAGGGCCCTGGTTCTTTCTTTCTGTCACTATGTGCAGTGTCCCTGCAATAGAGATATAAATGGACTGTGAGCAGGGGGCCCTGACTCCTATACCATAAATCTGCACTAACAGCACAACAGACATATTGGGAGAGCAAGGGAGGGGAAAGAGAGCGAGAAGAAGAAAGGGAGGGAATCACATATCTAATACATTTTGAACACATCTTGGACGATAGAGATTATACTGAAAAGGGTCATATTGAGATGTTTATGAAATAGGCTGGAGAGGATTACTGCATCAAGATATCACACCCTTGGAGGTGTAAATTGGTTTACTGTGTAATGAAATTGGTTTTGAGGGTATGAATCGTAAGCAGGAAGTTGCCATCATTTAAAGCTGTTATAAGCTGCTGGAAGCCTTATGAACCCTAATTTCACAGAGTCCCCTTGGTGAAATGTTTCCCTAAAATAAAGAATGTGGAAAGTTTGCACTCTTGACTCTAGTGCCATGTTTAGAAAAAAAGACCCGCACACTGACAAAGAACTTCAGATGCAATTTACTGCTATATGCTGTACAAAGGTGACAAAAAGTGATCGAAAGGGGAAAGAATGAAATAAAAGTGAATATACGGATACAAAATGTGTCAACTCATTTGAAGAGCTTTTTTGACTTTTTTGTCATTGTGCAGACCTTTTTTCTCTACTTGAAAATATTTTCCCCGCAGTGTATTCGTATTATTTGAGACTGAGGTTAGATGTTGGCTTTCTTGAAATTTGGCTCATTAATATCTGCTGTTGGGTTGAATATTTTCATCTCTTAGTGACCCTGATCTCATCCTCTCAGTCTCGCAGCTGCCCTAAAATGTCTACTCTCATAATTGCTGTGACATTGAACTGGTAGTGCCTGCTGTTTCTTTAAAAGATATATTTTCCCCACTCCTTCTCAGATTTTATTCTGCTGTCTCTGGAATGTTAGCTTTTAATTTTTTTCCACACTTCACCTGTCAGTGTTTTTAACTCTTTCACTTATCCTCCCATGTCTTAAAAATGAAACCTATTTTTAGTTGTGTGTGTGTTACATCTTCCCTCTTTTCACCCTTCTTTTCCCAGCAGCCCTATGCTCCACCCCCTCATCCCATGGCTCCTCCCAGCCCTAGCACCAACAGCTGCAGCCAGGGAGGGGCAGAGCAGCTGAGTAAGACCAACCTGTATATCCGAGGCCTGCCACCTGGGACCACCGACCAGGACCTCATCAAACTCTGCCAACCGTGAGTACTGGGAACAATTGCAGTTAAATACAGAAGTCCCTCTGTCACACTTGCCAATGCCACTATGGGGTGTACTTGGCCATGATGTGCCTCTCGTGGCTGTATATATTTAGCAGTACATGGTGTACAGTATGCCTCTTTATATTTCTCCAACTCCCATGTTAATATAGCCTACATAAATGTCATCCACTTTGACTTATTTAATGCGGAAACCTGATGTTTCCATATTAATCTCTCCGTATATTCCATGTTAATGTAAACTTTTAAAGAAACTAATGATTTTGTCATTTTTCCTTTGTTGGAAAGTTTAAGTTGCCATATTGAAGAGCTTTTAATGGAAACAATATCTCAGATTGAAAATGATAAAGATGTTTCATGTAGAGGGAAAACTTTATGTGCTTGTCCCGCAGTCCAAATAAGTGGAATGGGGAGATTACTTTGACAAGATCATATTTCAGTAACTAACTGAACAAAAAGCCGACAGACTGGAGACACAAGAGACATTTTGTGTAGAGGATGTTGTAAGATTGAAAACCAATTTGCTTTTGGAACCATTGAAGAATTTACACTAACTGTAGCTCATGGGCATCACACCATGAAGCTAACAGCCAAGTCAAATGTCAATCAAAGCTAGTAGTCAGCTCGGCAGCCCAATCTGGCTCATTTTTACTCTACTCTGTAGTTGGATAATCAGTCACTTGCTTAACTAGACAAACAACAACTCTCCCTTTCTTCTTTTGGAAGAAAAGTTCATAGAGTACAACTGTGTATTTTAAGAGATCTTATTGACATGCTCATGTGTATATGTGCTTTGTGATAAAATATTATAAAATATTTAAGGTTGGCGGTTGCTACGTACTTAGACACATAATTACACCTCACAGTTTCCTACAGTTGTCATCTTCGTAGGCAGGCATTGCTATATGGACACAAATGACAAATTAAAGCTCTTAAATGCCAAACCGATCAAACTAAAAAGTTCACCTCTGAGAAGAAAATTACAGGCATGAAAAAAAGGTCCATGTACAATACATTGCACACCCCATTAAACTGCTACCAACTGAGTGTTTTTTAGAGACACACACACAAAGGTACTCATAAAGCTCTGGCAAATGTTCTTGATAGAGAAAACACACGCACACACCTGCCTGCACACAGCTCAATAAGGCCTAATAAAGCTTAGATTGGCCCACCTCCCCCAGGAATCACAGACCAAGACCTCATCAAGCTGTAACAAACAGTCTCAGGGGCTTTCTTTCTCTCTGTGTCTCCGTCTCTCACACACACCCACACAGACACACACAAGCAGCTTTGTTCGGCTCCATTAGGCCTTTCACTTCTAAAATGGTGAAAAGGGGGTCAAGATCATTAATGGAGACAAGGCCAGCAGATTGCGAAATACAGGCCATGAGCGAGTCTGTCTGGTTGCATAACCTTTTCTTGGCCATATTTCCAGAAATGTCCTGGTCAAACGCGGCCAATTATTCAATGATCCTTTGGAGACGGGAACATGCTGTCCAGTATATTTGGTAATGCTCCCAGTAGCCGTGTCATAAGTCATGCATTTATTCTTGATACTGACCCATCAAAATTCCATTAGCCTAAGAGGCGGCCCGATAAGATTTGGAAAAGCTCTCAGCATTTTGACATTGCATATCTGTCGTTTAGCTCTTGCATTCACCCAGTTGTACAGAGTTGGACAGTTTCAATTTCATTTCTAATTCCATATGATCTTGAATATTTTGAGCGTAACTATTTGGAAGGGCAAACCATGTCGGAGCTTATGTAAAACACCCTGGTAGTATGCATGTTTCTGAGTGTAGATTTGCATTCTAATATATAGCTTTTCTCCTGTGTGTTATGGAAAGCTACTGACTTTATCTGTTATTGCTTGGATCTGCCTTGCTGTCCTCTAGTGGCTGTCCTCTTGTTCAACTGTTTCCACAGCTCCTCTCTCTCTTCTTATATATCCCATCCTTCCCTCTGTGTGTATCGCCTGCCTAAGAGCCCCCAAGGTTGCCCGAGGTGTGATGTGCCAGTGAAAATCCAATGCCACTGAAACTTTAATTAGCCAGACCGTGTTTCCGTGGCAGGCGGGTGGCAGCATTCTAGAAAAGGTCATGCGACTGTTCTGCAGTCTGCAGCACCCTGGGTCCCCCTCAGGTTTTTCCCCAGATGCCTAGTCCCCCTCCAGCACCCAGCACCTCCTCTCCTGGCCCTCAGCCCCATCAGTTCTCCCTAATGGGGCTGAGGGCCGTGTTAAACATAAGCCCTAACTAAATTTTTAGAAAAATGCAAAACTGGGGGAGTTTCAGTCACATTAGCTGGGTTAGCAATTTTTCATCATCAGTATCATGGGCTTGCCTGCTCTCTTAAGCCTTACTGTGTGTGAACATGAATTTTTTTTTGTGTGCACGTACTCATGCACAGATCCTTGTGAGTACTGGCAGTGAGACAAATCAAAGCTGATTCTTGGGCCGGGGTTTGTTGTGTCACACACATTGAAAAGCAGGTCTTGCCACCCTGGTTCACCACTATCTCAAAAGCAAACATGCTGCCGCCAAACTGATGCATTCTTGACACCAGGCCATATCGTAGTTGCTGATTGGAGGCTGTTGTGCGCCGCCTGGGAGATGCCAAAAAAATAAATGCCATCTGTGGTTTTTTACCCCCGTCCTTGTAAACTCTAATATTTTATTGCCAAGATCCTGTCACATTTTCAGTAATCCTCATCAAGGCCTCCCAAAGTCCACAGTTTTTACTTAAAATACAGAAACGTAGAAGATTATGTTTCTAGATATCTATACATATACATCCCTACCATTGAAGATAATACTGTAAAAATGGAACAGTATTGCAAAATTATTGTCGCATATAATGCAGCCATGTACTACACCAGTGTGCAATTGGAAGGTTAATAGTGGCTTAGCCCTATAGCAGCAGGATGTTATGCTTGCTCTGTATAGTGACAATATTGCATAGGTGTTAGTACCAATTTTTGTTGTTCTGTTTGGTGATGCTGACTTTCAAATGCTGACTATACTTGTCAGTGTAGAAGCTCTGTATCTACAGATGTGATGTCATTGGCAATACAAAGTGGTCCAGCTGGCTTCCACACCAAGCCTTACACACCCTGGTAACCAAGCCTTAAATTACAGACACACAAACATGCAGTTAACAATAATTGCATATGCAATTATTTGAGTTACCAAAACCAAGATTTCTTTGTGACTACCAGCCACCTCCTTCAACCTCCCTGTGGTCACTGGGAGCAAAAGTAAAGACTTAAGAACACCGAAAGTTCTCACAGTGGTTGGAGTTACATGCAGAGAGCTGTTGAACCAGTAATGAAATGGATTCGGGTGGATGCTTAATCTCTGTTTTATTCAGCTGGCTGGATGTCGGGTTCTCCACAGCCGTCAGCCTGATATATGTGCGTAGAGTGGAGGCCAAAGGAGTGGAGTGGGGATTTGTTGGCTAAACACCCAAATAGTGAGAGGCCTTCCTACTTGCCTGGCTGGCTGTGTGAGTGGAAGGATGGTTGGATGAAGGGATGGAGGGATGGATAGAACAGCCGTTACTGTGAGAAAAATTCCCTGGCCTAACCAGCTAGGTTGAGGCACTGGGCCAACCCTGAGCACCAACCCTATCCAACCCAAAGATCGGTGCAGCCAGCCGAGCCAGTACATCCAACCCAGCCAACAAAGCCAACACAGCCCCCAAACACTTTAGAGCAAAGTAGACTTTATAATCTCATTCATTAGGCAGCACCCACATTTTTCTTGTTTGCAATTCACCACCCAGGAGAGGCACAGAGAGGATGGAAGCAGGTTGTTGGACGAAAGGTTGAAAGGAAGAACGAGAGGGATTTCTTTTTTTTTTCTTTACGAGGGCCCACACCTGGAATAACAGGGACCAAGCAGTTCACATTTTCTCTGCCAGCAGCCCGAATCCATAACTCAAACTGCCAAGAAAGCAAAGGACCCTAGAGGTTCCTAAACCCCTAACTCCTCATAACCTCCTCTTTTTCCTCTTCAACCCTACCTCCTTCTCATCTGCTTCTTCCCTCCCCCTCATTCGCCTTCTTGTTCTCCTCACCCAATTTCAGTCATGGCCGAGCCACAGCTGCGCCCTCAGTCGCAGTGGTTTTCGCCTCTGTGCCATGGCCTGATCAAACATACAGAGTGAGCCAAATCAAGAGCTAATCACCACCAATTGTCCAAATAACCTTTCCCATGTGTGCTGAGGGAATGGTGGAGGGGGAGCTGGAGAATGAGGGGAGGGGAGGGAGAGAGAGAGAGAGAGCCATAAGGTATGCTAAGTAGAGGAGGTGAGGGAAAGAGAAGGGAGGGGTGACCCTGGGACCACCTGTTTTTATGGAGCAGAGGCCCGGGCACTGAGCAGTGCCACATTATCCCTAATGACTCTCTGAGGTCCAGTGCTGACATTAGCTGCCTAGCTATCAGAGCCAGCCTGTCCCATGGCTCTGTTTCAGAAAACTGACAGAGGGGAGAAGTGTGAGCAAAGGCCTCAAAGTGCCAAACTTCCCATCACCCCTCCCACCAGTACAACTGCAATAGAGTCAGCCAGATACATCGGCAAGTATTATCTGCCCATTTTATCTTATCACAAACATGTTGAGATTTCTGTGTATATGTAGGCCAATGAGTAACAAGAATTTGCATTACAGAAATGCTCATAGATCAAGATTTAGAAAACATTTAATATTCATCATAATAACCACCAACTAGCATTGAAGTTTACTGTTTAAAGTTTACTATTAGTTTTTGCTCTTAGTGTTTTCGACAAGTTTATAATGCCTCTCTTAGTACATATTTTGGTCTCAGCTATTTAAAGAGCAACCTAACACCCCCTAAAAATCTTTTTTTTGCTGACCTCCACTGGTTTAACTCTTTACATTGCTGCACTGATGTAGAAGTGTACTCTAGAGTGTGTCAGTACACTGTGACATCACTGTTGGGTGTGGTTACAGGTGTAACAGAGCACACCTCTCATCCAGGTGATGCAGACGCGAAACAGAGGATAATCAAACACTGATTTTCAGCATGGTGTTAAGTTGCTCTTTAATAACCACTTTTTAGAGATCCTATCAAAAATGTTTCTTTATGTTATTCATTTATGTTAACAAGGAATATCAGCCGATGTATCGTTATCAGATTTTTAAATGATTTAAATTGATGTCCAGTATTGGTGGAGTGTTACTTTATTTCTCTCTGGATCCTATGTGTCTCCTTTGCTTAAAATGTCTCTCCACCTGTCTTTCTGGAACCCCCTTTCTCCTCCCTCCCAACCCTAACACATCCCACTCTAGTCAACCATGCAGGGTCAAGTTGTGCGTCACTCAGGGCATAAAGAGATAGTGGTGCTTAACCTCTGAAAAGTAGTGAGACAGCCACAGGAATGGCTAAACTAAACTACTCCTACAGCTACAGCTTCACGCTGAGTAGAAGCATCTGCTATTCCTGGAACCAGAACCCTCCATAGCCACTTTTTCTATGTGTGAACGCCTTTCTCGCTCTCTCACTACCCCCCTTTCTGTTTCACTCTCCTCTTTTCTCTCTCTTTCTTTCTCACTGCTATCCTCCGTTGCACTCTCCATGTGCTCTCCCTCTCTCTTCTCTCTCATCTGCTTTCTCACATCTCTTCATCATGTTAATTTCTCCGCTTCCCTGCTCCAGCAGAAGTGACATAGTCATTTCACTGACCGGGCCAAACTAACTAAAATGCAACGCCTTTTTCCTTCCCATACATCGATCTTAGAGCAAGGGTGAGCGGAGAAGCTGATTTGGCCTTAGGCTGGTTTTTTGAATTATTTATCCCCCCATTACTGTATACATGACACGTAGACAGTTTGCCTATTTAGAGGCTGGAAAGAGCTTCTCTTCCACTTTTGCACTGAAGTTGACTCTGTTAACAGCTAATGCTCTAACAGTTATATTTATGCTATTTTTTAGTTTATCGGGTGCTTATTTAGTATGAATTTAGGGTTTAGATTCACAAAAATTACACATACAGTCTTTTAAAAACAGTCAAGTTTTCTGGCTGCTCCACCTCAGTTTGCGTCCAGGAACTAATAGCATACCAAAAACTATAGCAACTAATCCAGTCATCGCTGCAACAGGGTCTGTGCAACAGTTTTCTGTGCTTCCTGCCCCACTGTGCTTTGCATTTTATCTTACTCCAGCCGTACAGCTGAGGACAGTTTTTAAGCTCCAATAGAAGCTGCAGCAGAGTCTCTGATACAACAAGACTGATTGACGTGAGGGACAAAACCTGAGATCGCTGGACTCTCCGGCTTTAACTCTCTATCCTTCCCTCCCTCCTTCCTCTCATCTCTTTTCTCCCCATTTCCCCCAACTGACTTTCCCTTTCATTTCAGGCAGTATCTAGAAAACAGAAGCAGCACCAGCACAGACGAGATGTGTTCATTTGTGCGTGTCAGACAGCAGTGCATGGCATGTGGGTTTGACAGGTTGGACACTTCTAAACAAACGGGCGATTCTGCAAGGCTGGCTCTGAAGAAGACTAGTGTGTGCGTGAGAAAGAGAGAGACTATAACTAGCTACACTCAGAACAACAGACTAATGCTTCCGAGACACAAATAAAAGGTAGAGGAAGTGTGGTAAATTGGTAAAGTTTATCTTGAAAACTTGAAATGTATCATTTTGGCAAAATTTGGAGTTTTGTATTGATTTGATAATAAAAAAAGAACAGGTGATTGATTTTTCATGAAAAAGTTACACAGCAAGACATAAATGGAAGACTCAAAGGAATACAAATAGACCAGACTTAGCAGATTGATCCAGTCTCATACAAAGTGACACAGACTAAATTGTGGGAACAATTTACCTGATGGAGGCTCCATGGCTACCGGAATTTTAAAACTTTCTTTTATTGAAAATCCCTTAATGCGAAGATTAATTGTTTTAAAGTGAACTCTGTAACAATGAATTCTGAACACATGCTAAAACTTCTAAATCACCTCCTTTTCTCTTATAAATTGCCTGACTGGAGCCCGGTGGCCGTAATGCTGCTTGCAGCCATAATCTATTTCTATTATGTAGGGAGGTGGGAAAGTTTGAATGGTTCTAATCAACTTGTCATCCATTTCACATTTGCCAGGTAAAATGAATGTTCATGAAAAGAAATCACATCAGTAGGGAAATAAAGAAAAATTTTAACTGAATAGTTGATGACAACTAATGACCACAGCGAGTTTGAGCACGGCCAACTTCAACAGACGGGTACAATGATACACTGGCCAAGGTACTGTGGTCACTCACTCTGTAGCAAGCTGCATGTTGATTATAGTGTTTTTTGAATACCAGATTATATTTGCTATATTATAATGCCCACATGTATTAAATATACTGCAGTGTTGCCAATGTGTTTTTTGCCCCGTTATTGTGACATTTGTAGGAAAAATAAGAAAAGAAAGACCAACCACACAAGGCTGGATTACCTTTCTGTTCCAAGATGCTTCCTACATTTAGAGACGTTAAAGGCTTAAAAGTAAGCGTCTGCCAGTTTAACAAAACACGGGGGGAATCCCGGCACCTAAAAAAATATGATGAAATTCTGCCAAGAAAAAGATAGAGTGCTAAAGCCAAAAAATGAATTATCCAATTTGTTGAAGCTTTTTGATTTATTGCTGCTCATCCTTGCCAGCACAATGTTTTGATATTTATTCTGTAATGCTTGTGTAATTTAAACATCATTTTCCATTAACAAAAGTATGGAATACTTCTCCAAAAGTATGGAATACTTTTACATACAGCAAAGATTTATATAAATATTTGATTAACCAAGCCAGGCAGCCTATAGCTTTGATCCAACAAACACATTTTGTGCTTAAGACAAAAAAGGAGAGTACTGAAGGTCGACTTTGGACTCACTTTGCTAAAACGTGTCATAGTCTCCATTCAGTTCCATGCTGGGATATAGATAAAGGCCATTACCACCAAAATGTCAGCTCAGAGGCTCAGAGGTCATGAGAAGAAGTCCCCAATATCAACTCAGAGGTGTTGGACTGAACAGCTGCTCTGCTCCCTGTCAGGTGTCCTTCAGGACAGTTTTGCCCTCCTCTGTTTATTTCTATCTCTATGTCATTGTATTCATCTGACTGTCTCTCTGTCTTTTCTGTCTCTTTCTTCCCTTTTTTGTTGTCTTTGTACATGTCCTTTATTGTCATCAGCCTTCTTTTTTGTACCTTCTTCTTATTTTACCCTCTCAGTGTTTCTGAGAGAGTGTTTCTCATTTATGAATGCTTGGTATCCTATGCTGCACTTTCTGCATGTTGTCCTTCCCACTTTCTACTGTTGTACTGCCAGTAAGTGCCAAGTTCTTTTGTTACATTTAACAGTACAAACAGGGCATCAATCGACTGACTACTGAAGGCTTTCTTAAATATTAGCTACCCAAAAGCAAATAAATTTCAAATTCTTGATCAATAAAGCAATAAAGCAGCAAATTTTGAAAGTAGTTAGTAAACAGTTAAAATACAAACACTAATTTCAGCTGGAGATTGGAAAATCTAACAACAGTTTTGCTGTTGTATGTCCCTGGCACTGCTGTCAGTTCAGTGTGTCTTTAGCTCTCACAGTGCAAAACATTACAAATAAAAAATACATATAGATATATTTGAAGCTTTAAGGTTAGCTACATCCAAACAGATTTTCAACAGTCGCATAGCAACTGCAGCAGCTATCCAAAAAGATTCCCAGTGTAGGAGGCCTGACCTCTGTCTGAGCCACAGAGATGTGCGAGCTGTGGGACACGTTATGTGCTATAAGACTGGGGACGTCAGTGAAGGGCAGCTGCCACACACTGCTTTTATACAGCAAGATGACAAGGCATGCACATGCACTTGTCACATATGTA
Source organism: Maccullochella peelii (assembly GCA_002120245.1). Classification (NCBI taxonomy): domain Eukaryota; kingdom Metazoa; phylum Chordata; class Actinopteri; order Centrarchiformes; family Percichthyidae; genus Maccullochella; species Maccullochella peelii. The sequence goes on from LKNJ01000307.1 coordinate 124,637, forward strand.
CTATATATATACAGTATACATATATATATAGTACATGTACACATATAGCACACATGCAAAATTCACACAGCATACTCTGTCTTCCCTTTTTTTCATACTCACTTGATTGTGTGAATACCTGAGTGTTTGTACATGCTGTTTGTCTGAGATTTGCCATTTTTATCTGTCATCCCTTTTTATATTTTGCTCTTTCTTACATCCTGTTTCTCCTTTTTATCTTTGATATAAAAGTATAAAGAAGTCGTGTTTCTTTTCCATCTTTTTTCTCCTGCTCTGTCCTCTCTGTGTGTCTGCCACAGTGACACATGTCTCTTGCATTAGCATCAAAGACTTAACAAAATAAAACATATCCTATAAAATTCTAGGTTATCTCGAGTGTTACTACAATAGGTGGAACTTTCACGATATGTGCAAATACTTTTACTGATGACTGGAATGAACTAAATACTTGTTCAACCTACTACTGGCCAGAAAACATTGGTGACTTGGCCATACCTATTCCAAATCTGAAAACAAGAAACACAAGCTATAATCTGCGATGTCATGAAGATGTTCAGCCTGCAGCTGTTCCTTTTACTAAAACTGGCTGACGGACTCTTTGCTCAAGCATTTTATTGTACAATTGATGCCTTAAACAAGACTTTACGGGAGATTGGCTCATCCTACAAACTTATTATTACAATTTTGTCAGCTGATACTTGTTACAGTTGATCATTTTTAGGAAATTGGTGTAAAGGTTGTCACTACCTGAACTAATTGATAGAAATAGTATATTGGAATGCTGCTCTGTGCTACTGACAAGGGCGGTGGTAACTCCATTACGCATTTTTTGTAATAAAACAATGTATTTCTTAAGCCTACAAAACCTTCTGGATAATATTTGCTGCACAGAGCAAATATAGTACATCTGGATGGTGGGTGTCTGCTGCTCCTGCTCCTACACAAACTCGTGTGTAGTGTGGCACCTTTTCTTTTTCAGCAACGCTATCTATATTCTGCTAATTATTTTTGCGTAAAGGCCTACAAGAGCTGATAAATTGAAGATATTGTTCTCCATAGTGTGCCTCTCGCACCTGCCCCATCCCCCCTGCACAGGTGCGCCAAAGGTGCTGAACATGCCTGAAGCAGAGTTTTCTGCTTTTATAGAATTCAGTCTCACAGCTGAACACAGTGATGCCTAACCATATCTGCATGTGTTTCTTTCTTTTTGCTTATTTTCTCTTTGCTTCTTTTCATTTATTCAAAGATTGGGAACCAGTTAACTCAAATGGTGCACATACTACTGTATATTCAAGTCCCCAGCTACAGATACCATGTGGACAGTCCTATGCAGATACAGTACATTTGCGTACAGACACACAGACTCACACCTTACCAAGCATTTATACAAAGACCTTTGGAGAGTACAGATGGGAGAAAGTGGTCTTAGATCCTCGTTCAGGTTTCATCTACCTACTGTTCAAGACATTGCCGTGTTGTGTAATGATACACACACACAGTCATAAACCTCTGGAGAGTGTGTCCAAAGGCTGAGGGCAAGGTCTCAGCACAACACTTGGGTGGTCTGTCCATCCTTTCCAGCGCTGTGCTTTCCTGTGTACCAGCAACACCACAGTGACGTGTTGTGGTTCTGGCCAGCTCTCTCTCTGCCCACATACAGCAGAGAGCCACTTCACTTTCCCAGCTCTGATGACGGAAATGTAATACGCCTGGATCGTTTCATCCAGCAATAGAGCGAGAAAAGAAAGAAATGCAGTATTGGGATGTCACTCGTGTGCATGCAGATGTCCTCTTAAAAATGTAGCTGAGCTTTCGGCTCATCTTCAGTTTTATCGCATTTCAGTGCCCAGACAGCTGTCAAACGAATGACATGTTTTACATCCACCACAATTTGTGCATTTTCATCAGCCTAAAATAGCGCGTCTTCTTTTCTTAGGGTTGATCCGATATTGCATCAGAATGATTGCCATGGGATTCCTATTAGGAGGGAGGAGGAGGAGAGAGGCAAAAGGAGAGAAATTAAGGATACAGTACAGGAAAGAGAAATGGAGAGGGTGGTAAAGAGATATTTAGAGAAAGAGAGAGAGAGCAAGAGAGAGGAGAAGATTTGTGAGGAGGAGGGAGGGCAGAGGGCCAGCGGAGTCAGAGATAAGAGGCTGCGAGAGTGATTGAAATAGGATTAGTGGAGACAGGCTCTGCATCCCGGCCACAGCATCACAGTGTTAAACCTGCGCTTCACAGGGACTGCCTCTGTCACATCAAAGCTTCCCCAGGCCTGCCTGGCAGAGAGGCGAAGGAGCCGCCAGCAGGGTCGACCACAGCCACACACACACACACACGCCACATACATGAACATGCTGATCACATTCTCCATCCGTCTCCAGTATGTCTCCATTATGGGCACAAAGCTGGCTCCTTCCACCTTGCCTTTTCATCTCACTGCAGTGTCTTTGTGGTGTGTATTTGGACCACGGAAAGGATGCATTGATGAGCCATCTTTAACATTTAATGAGGCAAGCAGTGATGAGTTGGCATTGGATAGCTACTGTCTCCTGCTTCCCCAGAGTCCAAAAAAATTTTTTAATGAGAACTTTCCCCCAAATTGTGCCAGAAGCACTGAGCTTTTTAACTGCTTCCCAGACTGAAAGCATACAACATTTTTCACTTTTCACTGAAGTAGGGCAGACACCTGTGTGCAAATAAACATATAGGTATACAGGCACAAACATATATAGTTAGCTCAGTAGCTTGCATGTAGAGATGGGCAATAAATAGATAGAAAATCAATATTGTGAGATAAGATTCTGTTTTGATTATCTTATTATTGACATATATCTTAAATCTAATTTCAGTTATAGAGTTATTGAGTGATATAATTGCTTTTGAGTGTTCAAGCTCAGTTAAAAGAGAAGTGAGACATTTCCTGTTGTTGTATATTGATATCTGGGTATTTATTTTAAAATTTCAAATCTGTATATGTATATCTTTATTACCATGATTGAGGATTATATACCCTTATCGGCAATTCTTACTTGTAAGTTCCTCAACAAACACTGAAAGTTGCTAACCCAGCTCTGCATGTTCTCTAATCAAATGAGCACTCACTGTTCCATGTTCATCTCGTGCACTTATGCTTGAGAGTGTCTCAGTGTGATCAAACATTGCACGTTAGTCCTGTTCTGTTGCAGTAGATTATGGATCCCTATAGCTAAAATGGCCTGTTTACCTGCGGAAGAGAGACAATCCACTGATTGGTGAGTGCTGTCTCTGTGTGTGCATATTCGTATGTGTGTGTGTGTGTGTGTGTACTCATGCGGAATCTGTGTGTGTGTGAGCTGGTAGTTTTCCTCTCGGAGCTCATCAGTTCATATCCACCACCCACCCCACCGCAGCATGCAGTAAATAGAGTCTCCGCCACTCGTTGAGAAATGGCACAATTATCCCCTGCTGGTGAAATATGGGCCGGGATGCACCACTGCTTCTTCCCTACAGAATATGTGTGTGTGTGTGTGTGTGTGTGTGTGTTTATGTGGGTGTGGGTGTGTGTGTGTATGTGTGCCAAACGTACAGAGCGTAGCTGTCCTCTGCTTGCTCATTGTGATGTGCGTTCAACACACAGGGAATCGTTCTCGCTTATGTATTCATACACAGACATGCATACATCATATACACAAGTGTAATTGTACAAGCAAGGACGCAGCTGCACACACGCTCACACATACTATACAAACACATACATTATATGCACGCATGCAGATTGACACACACACACACACACACACACACACACACACTTATACTATACTTACAGTGCTTCTCGCCCTGCACACAATGCAGCATGTTGCAGTTTTAGCTGAGACAAGCAGATAGAATAACTCACTGTCAGTCAGTTAGTCAGTAAGGTCAGTCTTTCAGTTCCAGAAAATTCATGGCCACCCACTGTGCATACAGAACTGTGTTACAGAGAGTTTAATATCTTTCAGTTTTACAGGGAGCTACACTAATGACATAATGAGCATAGTGGACTTTTGTGTACAATTTTGGCTGTTATGTTGGATTTCACAGAGCCAAATACTACATCTTATGCTTCTTATAAATAGGTTATATTAGTAAAAGATCCCAAAAACCTCACTTGTATAAAGGATCACTTGTACTCACTTTATTTATGGCGTTTTGGGCCTCAGACCTTCATCAGGCATTAGTAATATAGGCAAACAGCACTGGTACCATATATGTATGAAAAGAAAAAAAAACCCCAACCAATTAGAGTGCACCAGTAGCACCTCCCAGCGTCCATACAAATTAAGGTCAATGAGCTCTTCTAATTGTAAACAAACCCCTGTACTGAGCAGTTCCAGTACACAAGAATGATATGTTTACAAGTATAAAAACATAGAATACATAGATACATCATTCGATACAATACTTCCATATAAATCAAACTGAATCAAACTGATTTAAATACAGTAGAAAAATACAGTATCAAAGGATTAAACGAATGGGTACATATGAAACAATGGGAAGTGTAAATGTCAACGGATCGATCAAGTGTATAAATATCATACAATAGAAATGTATTAGAGCTAAAACTCTCATTGTAAAAACAAGAATAATCCAAAGCCATAATAATCACAACAGTCAAAAAAAAATACCAGTCACACAAATGTCAAAAAAAAGATCAGAAATAAAAATCTGTTTAATGTATAGGTTAGAGTTCAGATTTGGTTAAAGGCGCCTCACCCACAGTAACATGAGAAGAAACCTAAAAGGAGAAGGCTGTCTGAGGCAATATCGGGCTGATAAGATGATGATAAAAGAAGATCCATCTTATTAACCAGGTGAGGAGGACAACATAATCAAAACAATCATTCAACTCACCTGGCACACAACATCACACTGAGAGAGAAATCCTGATTGAGACCTTCTCATTTAAACGTTTGTTACTTATCGATCCAGAAAGATTCCTGTCTTTTCAGGAGCAGATATTGATCATAAATGTTACTAAATAGGCTATATCGCAAATTATATCCTTGCTTTCTGTTTTATTTCTAGAAATTGCCAAAATGCAATAATGTGTTCACTATTTCAAGTGCTAATTAATAGCCCAAAGATGTTGGGTTATCAGAAGTATTGCCACGCTGTTTCAAACATTTTTTTAACCAGATAATTATGCAGTAGAATAAATGACTTTTGTTATTGTGTTATCTCACTGGTGAGAGACTGGGCTTTTTGTTCATTGTGCAGTTTTCAGATGTGAAAGGAATTTATCAGAATTGAATATGTTGTACTGTATCCTAATATAATAACTTAACTTTTAAGATCGTTCACTGTGCTTGTTTGCTTTTAGACCTTTTGAAAATGTTCAGTGACTCGCTCAAATGTCAGAGGGCTGCACCTTCATTTGAAGTCAGCCATAAACATAATGTTATTAACCTTAAGTGATTTCTCTTTTAGTGGCTTTTGACATTTGTGCTACTTTGCAAATTGCTAGTTGCAAGTGAATGGTAGAGAATATGGAAAATAATACTTCTACTTTAACCAAGGGATGGCAGTCTTAGTGAACTGCCCCACTTGTCAAAGATCCTGTAGAGTCAAAACACTAAATGTCATTTCTCTTGTCTTTACAGGTATGGAAAAATAGTGTCAACCAAGGCCATTCTGGATAAGAACACCAACCAGTGCAAAGGTAAGTCATTAGTTTGCTTGTCTTGTACACGCACCTTGTTTTAGTGCACCAGCTATCACTCTTTAGACTGTGTCTTGTCACGGGAACAGCAATCCAAACCCTCGCGTAAATTTAGACATCAGCCGAGGAAGCCTTGCGCTGTAAATCAGTGATTTAGCGAGTAGCTGGCTTAACACTGCAGGAAGGCTTCGGGTAAACAACCTGCTCTTGGATGGTGCAGCCCTGCTTCAGAGGATAAGCAGCCACTGTCTCAGCCCCTCCCTATCTCCTCTTCGATTTCCTGTTTTGTCATATGGAAGACAATCTTTTGGAAAGTGTGTTTCTGTAAAAGGTCCATTAGTGTCTGCACAGTAAATGGTGCGCACATGCAGCGATGACATTAAGTGGCTCATTTGAAATTGTTTTTGGAGCACACACACTACACAACATTTACATGCTTGAACATACACGCATACTGGACCAATTAGTGGGCTAACAAGCTAGTTGGGATTAGATAAACGTTAATTACTATCATTGTCACACTCACCTTCTTGGAGTCGTGGCTCTATTTTCACTTCAGCCACCTGCCTCGCACGGCAGTAAATACATTTCACGCGCTTTTCAGTTTTTTTGTATTGCAGTCAGTTGGTAATGATCAAGTCCAGCTTAGTCTTCAGTGAAGAAAAGGAGAAAGAGGGAGAGAATGGAGCGATAGAGAGATGAGGGAAAAAAAAAGATTAGTGTGCTACTTGCCCCGAGGTGTCTGGCAGCACTGTTTAAGAGCTATTGAAGTTCCATCAATACTTTTAATTGCTTTTTGTGGTTTCCCGGGCTCAGAAGTGTGGCCTTTCAAGGTGAAGCTGCCTTCTTAACCCTGCTCCACACCTGAGTTTATCCTGCCAGGCATGCTCTGGGTCAAAATGTTGAGGAAAAAAAAGGGGCTGATTATCTTGACAAGTCCTTTTTTGTGAGTCCTATGGGCTATTAAAGACAAGACTGGATGCATGTTAGGAGGAAGGATGTATCTATAGGTCACAGGACACAGCAAGGGGTGGATTAAAGAGGAGAAAGGAAGAGTTGAGGGAGGTTAGACAGATTGAGACTGAAAAAAGGGGAGGTTAACCTCTTTCAATTTCTGTAATGAAAAAAATAGACTGTGCTCGATAGGTTATCCCTCTCCGTGTCCAGCTGACCTGAGTTATGCACAGCACAAAAAAAATCAGCTCAGCTTAGCACTGTGTTATGTGGGAGGCAATGTTTCCCATAAGTCACCCTCCTGGAATGCAGCGCTGCTGAGATGCCAAGAAGCAAATATAAGCAGAAGTATTTTACGAGTGGAAAGGATGGTCCTGCTCTGCACCCAGTGGGAGAGAGGGAGGTGGACAGAGATGTGTATGAAGAGGAAGAAAGAGTGTGAGGAGAAGAGCTGAGTAACCTTGAAGAGAAAGATTTCTTTAGTGTTTGAAAGAGTAAGAGGGGAACAGAAACTGCACAAAATCTCAATAATTTCAACTCCACATCTCTCCTGTACATATCTCACTATCTCCTGAAAGGTGAGCAGATATCAAAGCATAAACCAGCCATGCAGGCGTATTGAAGCCTGATGAGCTGGCGTGCATCTGCGCTCCCAGTAGCAAAGCGAAGTCGACACATCGCCCTGATCTAGTCACGCATTGTTTCCAGTCATCTGATCCCCTGACCCTGACACTTGTTTAAATGTCAGAGCGGCAGCTTATCACCACGAGCCACCATCACACAGCGAGCACCCCCTCTCCTCCGTCTCTTCTGCTGCTCCGCCTCCTCTCCTCCCCCTTGTGTTATTTGTGTTTAGTTCAGCTCAGTGAGCGCACTGCCAAAACAACGTGAGAAAAATGGGATAGAGAAGAGGTCAGGACCAGTCATCTCTGCGAGAGAGCTAGCGTGACAGAAAGATTGACAATCAGCTCGTGGAAAACAAAGAGGGTAACATAACTCGTACTCACTGACCAACTTTTACACTCTTCGCTTTCATATTTTTCCTCCCCTTCATTTTATTAATTCAAAAACGTTTGATTTAGTTTGACTTTATATATCATAAAATCTGTTCTCGAACATATTCACACATTTTAATAGTGTGGTGTAATTATACACTATTATATTGGTACAGTATGTCCTTTATTATGATGATCATATACTTTACCGGCAGAATGTGATTTATTCTGCCAATAAGGTAGAGTCAAATTCACAAAAATGTAATACAAGTAGAGACAAGACAGAGAGATAGTAAGTACGGTATATGTATGTGTACAAACTAATTATGTATAGGCCGTGTTCATACTGACTGATGAGTGCTGCATGAAAAAACACAGCCCCCTCATTCATTTTAATACGTCCATTGCATCAAAGCTGATTGTTGAAGCAGCTGACTATTAGAACTGGGCTAAAATTTTCTTGAAAAGTTTTCTTAGACATCATAAAGTTAGTGTTGTTTGATGACTATTTCTCAACATGCTGCAGGTTCAGCATGGAGCAGGTTCTACAGGGTCTCTTGGACATATTTCTTGGCAAAAGCCATACAAAAGCGGTTAGATCTTTTACATAAACTGTTGCGTTATTGCTCAGGTTTACAGCTTGTTTCCTTGAGGCTACAACCCAGATTAGTTTACAGCGTTTGTAGAAAGTCTTGAAAGTTTGGAAAATGCTTAATTTTAAGCATTATGTTTTCAAGGTTAGGGATATGCTTGAATTTGAAAAATGTTTGATTTTCAACATAATCTGGTGTTTCATCATCTACACAATCACTCATGTCAACCAAAAATCTTTTAATATTTCAAATGAAACGATCCCGTCGTCATATTTGTTTGTTGTCTCCGGGCGTCCCACAACAGAAGCGGAGCGGAGCTAGATTGACTGACATGGGCTCCGAAATGAAAAGGAGGTGTTTTTCCCTTCTGCTCTGCTCCGCATCGTGAGGGCGACCATCTGCTCTCAGATGATTGCTGTTGGTATAAAGGAATTCTGTAAACTTTTGTTTTCACGCAATTGCATTTATAGTAACATGTTAGATGTGATGATAAAAGCTTTGAGAGTCTGGAGATCTTTGGTTTAGGTACATTGAAAGTGCTTGAAAAGTGCTTGAATTTTACTTTTAAAAAGCTGTACGAACCCTGAGTATATAGCCACTGTAGGGATGTATATGTGTATGTTTGTGTACCCTTAAAATGAGTGAAATTGAGTATGAGAGAGATGATAGGAAGATTGGATAGCTGATATGTGAGATGGAATAGTGAGCGTGGGAGTGGAGGTTTGTCTGTTGTGGAAAAGCAGAAAAACAGTGATGAAGTTTTCTGTACTTACAGGTCAGGTGTGCCCACGCACAAACATGTTACACACATTGTTTCCCTGCTACCATACATCTACGTATGCATTTACCCTCAGTAGTCGAGTGTGTGCAAGTGCTGTAAAGCCCTGTTTGAAGTACCACATCACAAAAACTACACACTAAGACCATGTAATACACCTCTCCCACGCACTCAAACACACACAAAGACTAATCGTACCCCCGCACGCACTCCCCATCCCTCTGCCTGAGGTGCGCTAGGCTCTTGCAGCAGCAGTGGCCATGCAACAGATCTATCAATCCTCTTCCTAACATCACAGCATGTGTGCCTGCCTGCCTGTCTGCCTGTTCTGGCTGCTCTCCTCCACCACCGCACCATGCAGCCCTTTCAATGAGCCTCTCTATCTTCCCAGCGCTGACTCACTCCCTCGCTCCCTACCTTACTCTATGACACACACGCACACACACACACAGATACTCTTGCAAGGGCACACAACAGAAGCACATAAACCTCTACATGCCGATAAATACACACACACACATGTTTTGGATGTAGCCCAGTTCAGAGAGAAATGGGAACAGGAAGTTGTGAAAGGGCTTTAGGGCTGTCAAGCACTGTGGGTAAGAGGAGGCATTCAGCGCTTCATCTCTCTCTCTCTGTCTCTCTCTCTCTCTCTCGCTCTCATTCTCCTCCGCACTCTCACACTGCTTCTCTTCCCCTCACTGTCTCTGTTTTTCTCTCTCGCTCTCATACTCTGTCTATATCTATATATCTGTCTGTCTCTGCACTTTCACATTTACTGTCGAAATACAGCAGAGATTTGGGGTTTGTATCACAGACGGAGTGGGGGATTGAGGATGGCAGAGGGAGAGAGAAAAGGAATAAACTGCGAGAACCCAAAACCGCTCATTTGCCATCCATGCCCACAAGGGCCTCTTAAAAGGCAGCGGCGGCATTTGAAATAAAGCAGGGCTGACCGAATGGAGACATTTTATTTTTCCTGCCAGAGCCCGGAGGCAGAGGAAATGACCTCAGCCCTTTAAAGGACCTCCGTTTCCTCCTCAACCGCTGGGAGATAAGGCTGCGCCGAGATTCACTGGCCTGACTGGCGCTCTGCCGCGACGGACCACCGCACTGAATTGTGGGAGATAGATGAGATGAGAAGATAGTCTCTTGTGGCAGTTTGTTGTTGTTCATTTCTTTGCCCTGTAACTTGCCATCCATTTTGTATGAGGATGCTAAAAACTCACAAGGGCATTACATAAACTTGCATCTTGAAAGAATTACTGTCGCCTTTAGTCTATTATGTGGGTGACTTGATGTAAAACACGCTAACTTCCTATTTTGTCCTGACAAATTTAAATCATGTTTGAAGTAAGTTTGACTATAAAGATTAAAGCAACATATGTTTGATTGAATTCCCATCTGAAATAAATGTAGTTATAATGAATTTACAGCAGAATGTGAATCAATTTTTTCCTGGTTGGGCCGCACGTGCAGCCTCCATATGGTGCAATTTAAAGGCCTGTCAGAAGCTTGACCATTACAATCTGAAGCATCCCTTGCCCTTACCACAGGATCAGCCTAATGGAGAAATATAGGCAATATTACATTCTATAAAAACAGATTTATTGCTGCATCAGTGCCTGAGTGGAGTGTTGCATGACTCTGAGCATAAGGGCTATTGATGAATGAGGTGACTCTCTCCAAAAAGGCCTGTTTTTCATTGTCATGTGCATGTGTATCTGTGTATTTGTGGTAGGGTGGGATGGGGGGGGGGGGCAAAGAGTGGTTTTTGCATCCGTTATTGGTTTCTCATTAGAGGGCTGAGATATAAACATTTGTCTATGTTGTACATGGTGCCGGCGCAATTAAGGATCCTCCGTCACCCCCTCTGCCCTTTGAAAGTGAATTATGTGCAGATGAGAATCTCGACTGAAGTGTGGCCAGCAACGGACCTTTTCCAAATGCCTCTGTTCCCTCAAAGCCATTCCAGATCGGTTGAAGGAGAGTGGGAGAGAAAGCATGTGCCGTTTCCTGCTTGCATTGTGTATTAATGACTCTAATTAGCAATAGCTGAGGGATAATCACATTGATGTGGACAGATTCAGCATGCAGACCCTCATTGCATAACACCCGCAACCTTTGTTAGCATCCCCCCAGTCACATACACACACAAACACACACACATGAATCCCTCCTTTATTTCTCCCCTCCCCTGCCCCACTCCATTCCAGCAAGTTCCAAGTTGGTTGTTCACAGAGTAAGCATCTGATTGGCTAAGTTTGTTGTAAATAGAAGCAGCCGGGCCATCAGCGCTGCATTCCTTGAGCTCTGACCTTTTGTACCCCCTCCACTTCCTGTGCTGTTTTTGCATGCAGTGTGGTTGTCATCTGTATTTGTGTGTGTATTTTTAATGGTTGCGTGTGTGCGGTGGAGGTCGTGGTGAGGTGAAATACAGGAGCCACAGAATCATGGATCAAAATAGACCACGGTTTCCCAAGAGCATTTTTTCACACAGATCCATTGCAAATTTGGGGAATTTGTTCATTTCTGAAGTGTTATTATTGACTGTGCGTCTCCCGGATCCAAACAAAGACAGAAAAAATATGTAACAAATTTAAACAAAGTACAAACAGACTCTTGGGAGTCTACGTTGCAGATTGTGTCACCACCGTGGCTTTCTTCTCTAGTCATTGGCTCAATCCATTTTACAACACAGCCCAGAGCTCCCTTCCTTGTCTTGTTTGTTGACAAATGCCTCAGAGGGCACTGGTGGAAGGTGAGGGGGTGTACCCCCAGTCATCTCTTATCCTGGACCTAACCCGTGGATGGCAGGGGAACCACAATGCGAGATATGGCCTTCCACTGGCCTGCCAAGGCCCTGGCCCCTTGCACATCCCCTGACTAATGATCATACCCTTGATTAGTTAAGGAAGGCATAAATCATAACTGCAATGAAGAGGAAGGCTAGCTGGGGGGCGGCCAGGCCATTCCTCATGAATGACTAACAGATGCAAGACGAAGGAAATGGGCTGCATAGTTGTTCAGAGGAATAGGACACTTTGTCTTTGTCCGGAATTTAATGTTTGTCTCTACCTGGAGATTTTATCCATGTTCCGAGTGTGCTTGATCTTCATTGATCCGGCCTTGTTCAAATATTTGCCTATCGTCTTGTCTCGCTGGTGGTGCTTTCCGTGCTAGTACCTGACCTGATTACATTGCTTATTACAAACTGCTGCTCAAATGGGGGATAACATGGTGGCACACAAGATGACACCCAGCATGAATACAAAAGTTAGTAATCTCCAGGTATAATTGGAATGATGGGAGAGCAGGTATTTTAAGATACACTATAGGTGAAGTGAAAGGGAACTGTGAACGCAGGATTGCACCTGCTCTTTGTGTAAAGATGTGGTTATACTGCTTGTGGCATTTTCACATCAACGGGTACCATAATGAGCAGCTATTCAAGGTTTTTTGACATTCTAACCTGAGTGAATACACAGTATGTTAACATGCGTGGTTGTGTGTGTACTGCCATATGTGTGTATGCTGGCATTTACTGTATTGTGTTTGCTTGCACACTCATAAGTGTTAGTGCTTAGCAGTGTGAGTGCGTGTGTGAATATACATTCTGGTTTGCGTATGTGAGTCTGTGTGTGTTCTTTGAGATATCTGTGTGAAGGTTCTGTATAGCCACTCAGTTTTTTGCCACGGGTCTCATTTTAACAACCTCTTGACAAGTAATTAACACCCTTCAGGTCTGAAACCTTTCTAGAGTACTCTTCACATGTTGCACCAAACACATCGGGGTTTTGCTATTAAGCTAGCAAGCTGATGCCACTATCAGGGAGCTGAACAGTTTACTTTTTTTTTTTAAATTTCTTTCACAAAATGTTCTTACACTTTAAATCAGGGAATGGCAGCAATAAGTAGATATTCTTTAAACGTGTGAATACGTTATTTTTGAATGCCAGGTCTGTGAAGATAATCTTGCATCTCCAAAGAACCCAGAGGTAATGCTAGAAGCTAGGTCTCCCGAAACCAGACTCCATTTGTCTTGATACCATTTTTTTTAGCACCACAGTGTAGATTGCAACATAACTATAGGCCTCTCATCTAATAAACACACATATTCTAAATAGTGTCTCAACAGTCATGCTAAACTTAGAGCTAAAAGTGTAGTAGAAGCCATATGCTGCTGTGCTATAGCTAATGAATAGATTATTTATATAATATATTATAATTAATTAAGGAATAAAAGAAAGAGAGCAGAAAAGGAAGACAAATGATGAAGAGTAAAAGGAAGAAGAAAGGAATGCCGAGATAGAAAGGAAATCATTATTGTGAACCCATACTATATGTTAAAATACATAGTATTTCACATTTCATCCCTGCTTCAATGTTGCTAGATAGCTTCATGATGACAATTTCTACAGTGTGATGTGTCACAATTGAATTAGTTTCTAAAGAATTACAGAAAAGGAGAAAATGTACTACTACAGGGTTGCATGAATGTTAAACAGATTCATCCCTAACGTTCATCCAATCTTTTTGCAACTATATGCATCAGTTCTGTAGGTGCACTGCTGTTGTACAGAACTCATCTATAATATTTGCACAGATATTGGATGAGGAATTTGTTTTTTCAACCTTGCGTTCAGTTTGTCTTCAGCTCAATGAGCTGCCAATGGCCCCATTGGCCCTGAGCCCTGGCACTTTGTCCTCTGCAGATCCCGACTGCAGCTCTCTGACAAGGACACTCCTACACCTGCAAGAGAAGATGACAAGAAATACAATACAGCCAATAGGCTGGCTGCTTCAGTCCGAGACGAATGCCTTAGCCATAAATCCATGTTGCAGGGTTGATAAGTTAATTACCTGTACTGCTATCTCCTCGCCAGTGTCTAATATAGAAGAGCTCTCTGTGAGAGTTATTTTACAACAAATGGGTGTTGTCTCCAAGCACAAGGCAGGCAAGATGGTGACACTGGACACAGTAAATGAGGGATCTTTATTTTGAGTGGTTCCAAGAGCTGCAGTCTGTGGTTGCATGAAAGTGATTTCAAACAACGTTTTGCAAGGGTTTGAGTTTTGATGTTTTTGCTAATTTTACCTCTTCTTCCTGATGTGTTTTTAGGTTCATGTGTGCAGAAACACTTTGTGGATTTGGAGCTGTGTTTGCAGATGGAAACACGGTTGTTGATTTTACAGGATGTCAGATGTAGATGAGGCTGTAGTATTATTGGGGAAGTGTTGCCCTATGACTTGTCACTTCTCTGTGGTGTTAATTCTCTGACAACAGTGATGTGGTCAGAAGTCTCTTGCCCAAAGCTAACATTTTAATACACAATGAAAAAATATATGCATTGCAGATGTTTCTCTGTGGGATCCTTCGGCTGAAAGATAGATTTATTATCCTCCCCCTGTTTACTCACGCACCCACACATGCACACACACAAACAAGAAAGTTGGAGGTCACACACAAGTATTTGTACACACCCATTCAACAAACACACAGGCACAGAGACACACATTCACGCACACACACCAACACATGGTTTAGTGAAGGGTAGCCGCAAAATGTATCATAAGTCAGCTGCTGGTGGTGCAGGATAAATGGAGGAGGACAGAGGAATGCAGTCCCAGTGAGGATGCTCTCCTCTGGGTTTGGAGTGTGACCAAGGCGGTCTTGACTTGGTCGCAGTTAGTTATGGATGCCATCTCGCTATTTAAAACCCTGTGCTCTCCCTCAGTGTTTGCGCAGCTCACCGCAGCCTCCCAAAACCACCACCCACCCTCCCTGAAGAAACGGCTGGTCAAACCCCCAAATGGACCAAAGACGGTTTTAAATGTACAAGCAATAAAATATTTCAACAGCTCCTTTTCATTCATGTGTAGTTTTTTTTTTCTAAATTGTTTCTGTAAGGACATGTCACATAAACAAAACTGTAAGTTCTCAATGACAGAGTAGCTGTGTCACTGTAACTAACAATTATTTATGTTATCAGTTCATCTGTTACTTTTGTACGGTTAATCACTTAATCAGTAAGTGTAATAAATTTCAGAAAATAGAGGAAAATCACTCTTCACAGTATCCCAGGGCCCTAGGTGACTGCTTCAGATTGTTTGTTTTATCCAATCAACAGTCCAAACCCAAAAATATTCAATTAGCAATGAAGGGATAACAGCCCTAAAACCTCACTATGGCTGAACCATTCATTGACTGATAGACAGAAAAATAAGCATGAACAATTTTATTAATCAAGTAATTGTTTTAGTCATTTATCACAGAAAAAATGTATTTGCAAATATTTGCTGGTTCAAGTTTCGCAAATGTGAGAATTTGCTTCTTCTTTCTGTTTTGTGTCATTGTAAACTAAATATCTTTGGGCTTTGGACATCATTCGACATCACCTTGGATTCTTGAAACGTTTAATGGGCATCTTTCACTCTTTTTTTCACATTTTATAGATAAACGATCATCGTTAAGAAAAACATAAAAAAAATGAATCATTTCCTGCAGCCCTAAACCTCACATTTGAGAAGCAGGAACCAGTGAATATTTGTCTTTTTTCTTGATAAATGACACACAGTTACTCGATTCTCAAAATCGTCATCAATTCATTTACTCAACAAATGTGTTAATTGACTAATCATTTCAGGACTTCTTAGGCACTACTTCTGTATATGCAGTATTCACTTGGAAATATACAAATACAAAACTCACATGCAGGCATTTGTACACACACATATATCAGCAATTCGATGGCAGGCCGAGGTCAAAATGATGCACGTACTGTAGGATGGAACGTGATGCGGCACTACTGCTGTACCATGAATCATAAGAATCATATTGCAGGCGTTGTTATGCATATTTGTCCATGGAGTGGCCCATCTATCTCCTCCATTATCCGTAATTACTTATATACATGCAAAGTACGAATTATTAACATACGTGTAACCACAGTGATTTATCACACATGTGCAACAGCAGCTTCAGAACTCTTCTTGATGACTCACAAGGACGTAAACAATTATACTATTTGCCCCGTTCACCATTGTAATGCTCTGTGACTTGTCGTTGATTCATTATTCATACTTAGGGCATTATTATTCCATTGTATGCGGTGCAAAATGGGATCATTAGCGCTGAATATGAGAATGTGAAAAATGGAAATATTGGGGAAAATGGTGGTGGATATAGTGGGTAGGAAACCCCAAACAATCCCGACTATTAGCAGATAAAGAATGGTAATTTCCCCAGAAGTAATTAGGATTAGCATAATTTGACGGTCCATGAATGATGCATGGATGATTGATACGTTGATACACACACTGTAATGAGTCCCTTATCTCCACTCTCCACTGAAGACTTTTGTGTGGAGCGTAGCCCGAGGTGCCATCTACTGTAGTTCTAGACCCTCCGTGGGGAGGACTATGTTAGGGAGAACCCTTCCTCTTAGACACACATTCATACAAGCACAGTCACTGGGGCTACAGTGGAGTAGAAGCAGTGCTAGCATAGCACCATCCTGTAGTAACTGATTGAAGATGGTTCTTTTATCTTGACAGGCTCCCTTTTAGAGCCAGACCAGGAAATATGATATGGCAGCTGATGTTCTCTTTATTCCTCTCAGAAAGACTGTGAGACTGAGTCTGTGTATCTGTACATACAGTACTTGTGCGTGTGTGTGTGTCTGTGTGTCTGTGTCACCCTGCCAGTGTGCCTGTGTGTATATACTGTATTTGTGCTTGAGCCACTCTGTGTGCATGTGCATATTAGTGTGCAGCTGCACAGCATTAGCAGCACCCACGCATGTAGTCAGTCACTTTGAACTGCCTTTAAGTGACAGCTATTGATTGGATGTTTGTGTTGTTGTAGAGGCTTCAAAGCAACACTTTGCCCTCTGCATCCCACTTGAGAAAGTAACTCTAAAGTACCTGCATTGAATACAGCAGCAGTACAGCATGTACTTAGCCCCAGAAACACATTCTTCAAGCAATATCTGTGTGCATCTGTGAGTAGGTGTGTGTACGTGTTGTTTATGCGTGTGAGATGTGATGCCTTAAATTGAGTGTAACGTTTCTTGACCCTGCTGCTTCTTCACAGCTTAATCAACTTTTTCTTCTGCTCAGTGACTAACCAAGGGTCAGTGTAACATACAGTAAATGCTCCTGCAAACATATACAGAACTGTGAACATAGACACAGAACCTGTACACACTTAAGTATATAAAATATACAAACCTAGTCTTGAAGGGCCAGTTTACTGAAATTATAAAAACACATTTTCTCACTTCCACCTCTGATGGTATTTAGCCATGTTGATAGTTTTAGTTTTATTTGGTAAAGTAATAATATATTTATTTCTACAGTAAGATTTCTGCCTCATACAATGGAGATTTATGAAATTTTGTTCATGGAGCTCAAAACATTGAAAAATTACTTTTACAAAATTACAAAAAACAGTGTGTCTTTAACAATGATAATCCACAGATTGCATTGTGAACAGTTATAAGAGTCCTTATAATGACTTGAACTTGAAGTTGAACTGAAATTAAAATTAAAATTTATTAAGGTCAAAATTGTAATTACCAAAAAGGATAAATTTAAGTTTTATTTTTCTTTCTGCAGTGACAGTGGAATCAGGCCTAAGGGCAAGCCAAATTTCCAAGTGGAATGCAAGCCTAACAGCACATCAGGTCCTCCCAAATATTGAATGTTATGGGACATACGTCTTTAACAGTGCATAACCAACACCATGTAGGTTTGTAAAAAAAAAGGTGGGGGACAACAATGCTGGTCCTCTGTCAGTCAGCCGCTGCCAAAAGACATGAAGCTTAGACGCTGTTTCCACACTTATGTTTAAAAACAATTATATTTTCTTTTAAAAAATGTGAAAAGAAAATACCATATATACATTAGCTGTAGTACCATAATAGTTCCTTACACAAAATGGGGGGAAATCCTAAATATATCTTAATAATGTAAATATAACTCTTTAACTCTTTAAACTGTGAGGATGAGACAGAATGATTCACTTAACTTCAGTATTAAAGCAGATGCGCTCACACATACACACGTATACAAAGACTTTTCCATAACCTCCACAACCATTCTGCCTGATAAAAGCACAAATAGATACTTCAAATGTCTCCATGTCTCTCAATTATTCTCTTTTCCACCAAAACAAGCCTTTAGCACTTTAACCCTGTGGCTACAGATCAAACATTCCACATTACAGAATCATTATGCATACTGTATATCATCTACGATAACTGCACAGGGGAAGAGCAAACTATCTATTACTGGAGGCAGCTAGCTGAGCGTCAATTCAGTCTTCTTCGGTGCATTCAGCTGACCCCAAATAACCTCCTTCCTCACTCTGTCTTTCTTTTGTACACACCCTTTCTCTCGCTCTCTTTCTCTCGGCCTTCCCTTCACTTCTTCCTCCATTCAGAGCCGTCTGAATATAGGTCAGCATTCTCTAAAATCCTCATCCTGCTGAAAGTTTGATAAGTGCACTCCAGGTGGTAGTTTGGTGAATATTATATTTGTAATTGGAGGTCCCAAGTATCCACCATTGAAATATTCTGGTTATTAAAGAGGGTCATCCATCGCCCAGAGGGCCTGAGTAACATTCAGAGTGGTTCTCTTAATGACCTGTTAATTTGTTCTTAGATCTAAAGACACTGTGGCCTTCACTGTGTTTAAAGGGTTAGTTCACCCAAATTACAAAAGAACAATTACCACTGGGGGTATCTAGACGTGCAGGTAGTTTAGTTTTTCTTGCCCACGTTTGGAGAGTTTTCTGCCTATTGGAGAATTTGGAGCAATGTTTTTCTGGGAATCCATATCATAAGTATCGATTGATTGATTTCATTCAATTGCCTTTGGTGAAACAAAGCTCATAGCCAAACTGGAGCTTTGCTCAAATAGATACCATTAATAATTTTACAACATGAACTGTGGAGAATACACTCCACTAAAGGAGCCAGAGACACAAGTGTCAAAAACTGTCCAAAAAACACTTTCCACGTGGATCGCCCTCCACCATCATCAAAACACCAAAAGAAGAAATGTATTTCGGAAGAACAGTGTTCATCCATCCAGTAGAGTTCCAGAGACTGTGCAGTCTATGCCAAGGCACATTCAAGCTGATATGGTAGTTTGTGGTGGCCCAACACCTTACAAAGACACTTTATGTTAGTAGTTTGACACCCATCTGTAGTCCCATGAGAACTGTTCACAGCGTAGCCTGTGGATTATAACAAGCAGACTGTCTCTGAAAAGAGACATTGCTGTCAGTTTCACCGCAGCCAAAATTCAAGTCACCTCCATATTTGGGAGGAGGCAGAAATCTCACACAGATATCACAAAACCTGGCCAAAAAAAATCCAAACTATCTGCATGGCTAGATACCACTGAAGGCAAGAGAGAAAGTATGTATTTTTGTAATTTGGTTGAACTAAGTCTCTAAATTAAAATAATCTTCTTTCTTTAAATACTGATTACAATTGGACATTTTCTAGGTTTACTAATGTGATGAAATGGTTGGATGCACTGTCTACTTACCTCTTTAAAAAATAATCGTTGATTTACTTTTGGAAGAAATGGTACCGTTTCTCTGTATTTTAATCTGGGCCTTTCACTCTGGCTCTTCATATTTCCACAATTAAAGACCCAGCCCTCCCAGCCCTACTCTAACAGCTGGCCATTAATCAGTCCTCGCACTCGATTTCTCTTCCGCCACAGGTTATGATTTTCACATTACTCCACATTCCTTCACCGCCATCCAACAGGAAAATGACCCAAACCCCCACCCCCTCACCACCACACATAGAGACACACCTCGAATGCCTCAGAAAGTGAGATGTTTGCTGTTTGTATGAAGCGCACCGCACACGGGCGACACATGGTGAGAAAGTAAGGTGTTTACATGTATGTGTGTGCTCATGCGCGCGTTCATCATTTGAAACATGATGGGGTAACCACAGCGGCGAGTCTCCCCCCATCTCACACCCATTATCCTTTTCTAATTACACTTTCCTTCTGAAACAGTGGATCAGAGGGCACCATTGACTGCTTTTAATCTGCCACCAAATTTTAATTAACACAGACGTGACCCCCGTCTCCGATACATCCCGCAGAACGTCGGGATCACAAAAACTCATAAATCACGGCCGCAGATTTCATTCCCTCCACTTTCCTCTGGTGATGAATTTCCAGATGGGGGCTGGTGGCTGTTAATGTCAGGAAAAATATGAGAGAGAGAGTCAGAGAGAGAGTGTGCATTAGAAACAGAGAGGGACAGAGGAAGACCGTAGGATGGACAGAAAGGCTACGTTTGTGAGAAATACAATTGAGTGTTTATGTGTAAGAGAGACAGAGTTGAAGACAGGGAGAGAGACAAATGGCAGGATCTCTGGTATGCTGTCAACCTTTGAGAGATTTGTTGCCGGGGAGAGGATTATGGAGGCTGTGAAATGGGGTTGTGTTAATATGCAGGATGTTGAGGAACACGACGTCGGCCAGCTAACTTTACAGTCTCTGGAAATCAAAAGGCTGAACAAGTGAAAACTGAAAATGACTCAATGATGTTCTGAAGAATTCATTGATACGTCTCTCTGTGTATGTTAGTGTGTACATGTGTGTAATATTTCTTTAATCATGGACTTTTCATGAATTACCATTACATACATTATTCTACTTGGTGAAATGAATGCATATTAAACGCTATTAAACTACAAGCTACAAATAAGAATTTCCTCTTCAACATAAGTGCTGCGGTGATGGTCTGCAGTCTTGATTTGCACGCTACTCAGTGCTTGTGTGTTTTTGTTTGTATGTGTTTGCATATGCATACATGTGTATGTGTGTGTGTGTGTGGAGGTGGAGGTGGGCAGGGTGCCGGGGTTTGTTATTACTAAATCGCTCATCCATGCTACTAATTAAGATGCATAGCATCCCCCTATGAACGTCAGTGTCGCTAATTATCAAACAATGTAGTGCTCACCAGATATGAGAACTGGCAGCCTCTGTAGTCATGTTACCAACCTATTACTGCTACAATTGCCTGTCAGTCTCCTTGTTAGTCATCTGCCTTCATTTTTTCTTTACTAATGCCTGTCTTTTTTCCTTTTACTCTCCCCCTCATCTCTCCCCCTCTTCTTTTCTCTCTCCAGGCTATGGCTTTGTGGATTTTGACAGCCCAGCTGCAGCACAGAAGGCCGTGTCGTCTCTCAAAGCCACCGGGGTGCAGGCCCAAATGGCCAAGGTAAGGAGTGTTTAAAAACAAGTTAGCATCGCCACCTCCTCTTGCATTATCATTAGCACTTTGTTTGTTTGCGCATTCAGCTCCCTCCAGGGGTTTAACATCGTACACTTAACAGACTGAATTGATGTTGATGGATCTGAAAAGCTCCCACATAGAAACTGGTTTTGTCCATAAACACAGTTTTATAGAAAGTAATTTTCCACAGTGCTTTGCTATTTAATGACAAACATCTTCCCTCTAATATAAGCAGACTCTTAAATGTGGGCTTGTAAGTGCATTTGTGTATTGTTATATGACAAGTTTGGGAGGCGACTGTGGTGCATGTAGGTCTGTTTTATCTTACGGACACTCTGCGACAGTGCAAAGCTGTAGTCTCATACAATCGAAGACTTTGCTTGTACATGTGTGGGTCCCCTGTTTCAAGTGGTTATGTGGACTTAGTGTGAGAGTATGTGTGTGCGTTGCATTATTCCACGGCAAACTAACTTGGTTGCCAGCGTGTAAGCTGGCCCTGCTGTAATTGAAGCTTGACCAGCCGCTTGTCCTATGTTGTGCAGTATTATTAGCCTGCTAAAGTGGAAGCAGATGAGACAAGCTGTTTCAGCAGTACAAAGAGGGCCCCAGTGAGTTGCACAATGGAGCCAGGTTGTCAGACATAGACACACATGAAGAGGTATGGCTTAGAGGAAAAAACACACTGGCAGGGTATGTACTTATTCACCATTTCACCTTAAAATCTTGTATTGTATATTAACATTGTGAAGGATTTTTACATATTTGGCTTTCTGTCAGTTTTAGCAGATTGTCTATTGGCTCATTAGCTATACCCCAAAAGAACTGTGGTGCCAGAACAAGAACGTCAGTGATATTGTTTAGCGTATGTCAACCCTCAGTCCGGGCTAGCAGTGATCATGCTCTGCTTTTCTCGTTTGTCTTTTCTAAATGTTTCATTTCTTTGCCGACTATACAGAGAATCATCTTAGACTAAAGCACAGCAGGGCCCTCTCTCCGGACATCTATGATAGACGAGCCCGCATGGCTAAACCAGGCTATTTTTGTACCAGCCCAAGATTTGCTGGTGTCAGAATATCTAAATAGGTGAACAAAATGTCAGTAGCATTAAAGCAATGAATATGGTGATTACTATGAGGGTACACTATGAGTGATTTTCTCAGACGAGATGGTCCGCATTTGATCTGATCCAGAAATCCCCCCTTGAAGCCAAAGAAGCGCTGATGAGATGGAGAATGGCGGTGGCGCCAGTGAAGATGACAGAATTGATGATAACGATGAAGGTGGCAATTATTTTGATCAAATGGGATGAGATCTGACAGGAGGAGATGATATTCCGTGCGGTGCTCAGGTGTGCCATTTCTCAAATGCACCATTTGGCCGTTTCCTCTCCCCACCAGTGTCCTTCTTCCAATATTTATAAGAGGGCAGGCTCTCAGAATACAGATAAGACGCTGTGCTCTTTGCCCATCTCATTTTAAGACCACACTTTGCATTGCTCCCCTTTTCTCAGTCAATATTTTTCATGAGAGAGGTCTTGTGTCCCAAAACAAAAGAGCTGACCTTTTTAAGAATGTTTGTTTGCATATGTGTGTGTGGGGGGGCACATTCACAAAATCATTTTCTATTAGCATTTGTGTATAATAGCTTGTTTTTGAATGTCCCCTTGTTCTGTTCACACAAATGGAAAGGCCAGCATTCTGTGCTGCAGCTCTGTGCTTTTATCACACTTGTGAGAGACATTACGGAGTAGTTTGCTTTTATAGACTATGAGTGCAATTTATTCCCATCAATAATTAACAGCAGGCGATCTTTGTGTCTGCTTACCTGCCAAGGTGTCTCTGACACTCTCCACTCTGTCATGGCAGAGCAGAATTCCCCTGGCGAGGCCGGATGAAACACCCAGGTGTGCATTGAGGAAGGTGTAAATCACCACGATTGGTAACGCCACAGACGACTTCAACAATAAGCGCATTCAGCCTCATTCTCTCACTCCCTCTGCTCCATTTTGTCACACATATCTCTCCACAACAAAGTAATAAACGAATAGTAAGTCAGAGCCAGAGGCTTTGAGCTCATTAAATAAAACCGTCACAGTAATCAAGTTGTGCCTTTTTTCCTGCCTTGACGCCATTAAAACGCTTTTATTAAGGTGCCTTATTTTAAACACAGCTGCAAAGGAGGCATAAAGAGAGAAACAGAGGGAAAAGGGAAGCGTCACTTGATTTCCTCTTCTTCCTCCAATGTAACAGCCCGCTGTCTGTCTCCTCTTACTCCCCTGGGAATTTGAAATACCAAGGCAGCACAGATGAAACATTGCCTTCCTTTTGTCTTGCCCTCCCCTCGGGATGGTGACAGCAAGAGGGAGGAGAGGAGCCATAATTAAGACACCTAAAGGACACTTCCCCCCTGTGCCTCCCTTCCTGTCACTCACCTCTACACAAGTCACAGATAAGAGCACTTAGCATAGGTGCCTGTGCTTGTGCATACATGGTTATGTGCATGCTTGTAAACACGTAACATTTTATTATTTTTGTGCATGCAAACATCCAAATACATATTTGTTTGTGTGTGTATTTTCATATACCTGCTTGTCATAATGTGTACAAATACATAAGTCAAACTGTGTGTGTTAAGGTTTGTATTTGAGCATATTAATCCACATCTGTGTGAGTGTCTGTTACATCGGCAAACAGTTGGATGTCAGATAGCAAAACTGTTACAGTGTTTAATAAAAATGACTACATTATATACATTACTGTATGTAAAGATCATAATCTATGCATTTGATAAAAACTTAGTTTTATTATATTAATAATCAATTACAAGAAAGAAGAGAGATCACAAATTATTGTGGCACAAATTATTTGTCCCACTTTTTATGTGTGTATGTATGCATGCATATGTGTGTGTGCGAGAGATATTGAGTGCAGGCACGTATTTGCCTCCTCTCACAGTGAACTCTATTCTCTATGTCACTTTGTTCAGGTAGCTTTCCGAGCTGAGAAAACTGACACGTTGCGCAGACAGAATGATAACAGGTAAACGGCTCGTCTAGCTTCGCAGATGCAAACCTGTCAACCAGCCGCTGGCCTCACTCTCCACAGGCTGCCATTTTCCCCTTGAGCCAATCAGACTGAATTATGGGAAGGGCACCCTCGATTGTGGTGTCTGTGTCGGAGAGGTAATTCCGCCTGACAGCTGCTTGCTTTCAGACAACAGCCAGTCTTTATGGAAATCATCCCTCCCTATTCTCAGTGCAGTCGGCTTCTGCTGATAACAGCCCGAATGAAAACAAAGCTGTCCTTTCTACTTGTTTTTTTTTTACCCTCTTCTTTTTCCTCTCAGTGCGGACAGCCTGGAATTAGCAAAACAACTCTTAACACCTATGGAGTCTGGCAATGTACACCCTGCTCTGAAGTCATACATCTTTAAGGACAATATAAACTGAGAGCTGACATTTGCTTTCTTTGGATCTGACCAGAAATCCTATTATGTTTGTGAAGATGCATGTTGATTGTGTTATTTTAATTTGTTTTATTCTTCAAAGGTAAAATTCCTTTCTCATTTCTATTTTTGAATCCTGGCATGTCAAATACTGTTTTCTCCCGCTGTAATATTATTGTGTATTTAGAAAAAGAGAAGAAAATTAACAAATTTC
Source organism: Maccullochella peelii (assembly GCA_002120245.1). Taxonomy (NCBI): domain Eukaryota; kingdom Metazoa; phylum Chordata; class Actinopteri; order Centrarchiformes; family Percichthyidae; genus Maccullochella; species Maccullochella peelii. Next base: position 149,578 of record LKNJ01000307.1, read on the forward strand.
ACCCTGCCACTACTTCAGAATATTATACAATGAGCTGTACTTATTGTCACTAAGGTGTCAAACAAAGCAGTGGTATTGATTTTAAAGAGTTTTTACCAATTCCCCAGTTTAAGCAGTGGGGGCGAAGCCTGTGGTGCAGTGTGCCTCCATCACTTCCCTTGTTCCAATAGCCAATATTTATAATGTTCACCCGAGCTACAGGCAGCTAGAAAGTCGCTACTTGCCCTTCACTTCACATTACAGTGGGGAAATTATGCTAAAAGCATCATTAAAGTGCCTCCATGAAGTGAATCCCAAATGTTTATGATAACACAGTGCTCGCACCGGCCCATCACCCAGTAGTCACCAGCGGATGCTTTGGATGGTTTAACGGTGTGAAACGAACCGGAGTGTTCAGTCATCTTCACTCTATCTCTCTCTCTCTCTCTCATTTATTCTCACTCCCTTTCACTTGCTCTGTCTCTTCTGCTGTATTTTCCTTTCACTCTCCTGGGGAAGATTTCCTGTCAATATCACATTTATATTCATATGAAAAGCACGGATCCCCCCTCTGGGTGGTCTGCAGTCAGTCAGCAGTCTTCTGATTATCCTTTAAAGGTGACTCCTCTGACGTCTTAGCTCCATTGACACCCAGGACCCCACAGTTTGGCTGAACACAGGGTGACCTCTGGGCGATAATCAAAGGGATGGCTGACATTGCTGTTACAGTTGGTTGCTGACAGCAGCTAGTCTAGCGAAGCCTGCCTTCCGCCAAGCATGGGTTAAATCTGGGGAGAATGTAGGGGGAAATACGCTGCATTGTGAATACAGCGGGATAATTGGACAGACTTTGGGGATACAGGTGCTCACTCAGCAGCATCGCTCACCTCCCCGTTCGATGTGCACCACCTTGAATGCAATGCCATTTCCCCTCTGACATCCACAGCAGTGTTTGTTCGCAAAGCATATGGTGTCAAAACACAGTGTGGTGATCAGCACTTTCCCCCTGAAGCTGCCATCGACAAGGGCATCCTTATGATTATAGTCACTCCCCAGCAGCTCATTTCCTTCCATATTTTTTGTCGACCGTGCTCCACATTTGAATACAGCGTGCAAGTATTCGAATGATGCTAGTCAGCACATAAACATATCGTGCATATACTTCAGCATATGTATAGTTTTATCTTTTAGCAAACACTTGTAGCTTTAATATGCTCTGCCATGGTGACAGATTTCAGAGACTGTGTAGCACAAAGATTATTGCTTTTCCCTACACATAGCTGTATGTCCCTTTTCTGTCTGCTTTAGGATATCATTTTCAATAAATCAGCATATAAGTTTGCCAGTTTCAGTGCTGTTTCAGGCCTAAGATGATACTTATTTGTCTACCGTAAGTTACATTAACATGAAAAAAGGGAATAAATTGATACCTGTGGAAAAACTGTATCTGCAGTGCAGTGAGATAATCTGACTCGTAAAAAAAGACACAATCACTACGACACCAACGTGTCTTTTTTTTTTTTTCAGTGTGGTTAGCTGCGGCGGGGCTCAGCACACCGTCCCCTCCCTACTCCTCCTCCTGCAGAAGTGATAGTTTTGAAGGGCAAAGCCAGAGAGAGTGAGATGGACCATCTGACGAGCACTGGCTCCCAAGCACCTCTGTTGGCTTCCACTGTCTCTGCCGTCTAATTATGCTTCAATCATCCGCGGGAGCGCTGCGTGCGGTAAATTATTTCACCGAGCAGTGCGGGGACGTGCCGAGCTGCGAGTGCGAGAGAGAGTTAGAAGCAGAGACACAGAGACTAAGTATAAATCAGTGAGAGCTGGAGTGAAAAAGAGATGAAGCAAAAAAGGTAGGAAAGAGTATCAGAGAAATGGATTTGAGGGGGAGACAAAAAGCGAGAGACACTGCGGAAAGAGAGGGGGCTGGAAGGCGTGAGTGAGAGGCCTGCCAGCCATAATGTCGCCTCAGACAGCGTGTACAGCAGGAGACAGGCCAGCACTAATGAACAAAGTTACATACTTATCACTTATCGGGCAGAGAGAGGGGAGTGAGGAAGAGGAAGATGGAGAGATGGGGGGAGGAAAGAGATATGAAAAAGGCAATAGACATCATCAGCATAACTAATCTGCTGTAGATGCAGAGTATTATGAGCTGTGTGAAACTTACCACAGATACAGAGGAAGCTTTTGGGTATTATTGCAATTTCTTTTACAATTACAAGTTGTTTTTGCATGTGTTTTTATTGGTTTACACTGTAGCAGCAAAAAAGAGATCTAATTAAAGTACAATTTGGAGTGGTTGCATTTATATATGTGTGAATAGCCTCTGTTTCCAAATTACTCCAAAATGGCGTTGTGTCTAAATTGTAGGCTTCACAAAGAATAGTGAAGGCCTGCATTCTCAGTATGTTCAATGCTGCCATGCTTGCTTTGAAGCAAACATAAATATGGCTTTTTCAGGCTTGGTAATGGCCACAGTGTGCAGTTATTAGAATCTCTTTGATGTGGCAACTGTGCCAACCTGCTTGCTGTCTATGTGAATTGATCTGGCTCAATTAGTGGGCCCACAGAGACGACGTTCAAAGGACCGGGCTTCCACACTCAACATTGACACACATAGGCCAGGTGAAACACTTTGCATTCAATTACACAGCTGGCCCTGAGAAGACAACCTGTAAATAGATCTGAATATTGTGCAATCAATGGTGCAGCTTTGGCCTTAAGGAAAGCTTTCACCAAGAATGTTTGGTGTATATTTTAGCCAGTACAAGTTCATTCCCTGCTACCATTGGCTTATTGTGGTATCTTCTAAACATCTCACCGCAATCTAAGTGTAAGTGTGTACAGTAGCTATCTACTGTATGTGCTCATGTGTTTATATCCTTTTTGTGTGAAACTATGTGTGCACTGTACACAATGAGCCCTCTCTTCCACCCCTTCCTCTCTTCCCTGATTCAGCTGACCCATTTGTCTCCATCAGTCATACCAATTAACTCAGGGATTAGATTCCTCAATGCAAGCCACCCCCAGTCCTCCCTGTATCCTACCATCCCTCCATCTATCCCTCCATCCATGCTTACTTACCTCTGCTACACAGTGCTGTCACTGCACACTTTAATGATGTTCAACCTCCACAGCCGTACTGGGATTTTCAGCATTCGGCTATGGTAGCAGACTGTTGATGTACATAAAGGGAGAGCACTGAGCACTTTTCTTTCATTGCATTTTATGTGTCAGAAATACTACTACAAGGCTACTTACCTGCTATCCTCTGAAGAACTGTAATTTTACACTGAACGGTTCTCACGGAGCCTATTTTTTGTCCTATTTTTTTCCTGCTGCTTATATCTGGCCTCAGAAGTATAAAAAAACTGCCTTTTCCACCTTCAAAATACTTCAAAAAAATACAAACACAAGACAATGACCCACCTACTCACACACACAAACAGTAAATCATTAGATTATAAGAAGAGGTTCAGTACATGCAGCATCACAAAACATGTGCTACACTCTGTATTTGCATTGATTGAGTTAGAGTGAATGCATGCATGAATGCAGCAGTAATGAATATTTTCACTCCTCTCTCTGCAAGCTTTCATGCAGAAATGACTATCAATATTATTTTGCATAGTTTTGTATGATTTTCATGATCCACTATGTGACGATGATCAACACTAGGACCACTATGCTTTTTTAACTTATTCATGCATGTATTAATGTTAGTGAAGTAAAACTGCAAGCTTTGCTGTAGCGTATTGGCAGATTTTTAGGAGGTATACTGATTTGACAAGTAGAGTCTCAGTACTGGTATAGTGGCTGCATTCTTATGATCTAAAAGTGTCCAAAGGTAGCAAGCAGTAAAAATAAATTTCTTTCTAAATACTCAAAACTTTTTTTTTTTTGATCTAGGATATCAAAGACTCATGTGGTCTGTGTATGATATGTGATACTAGGGATATGAGAGTTCACGACATCAAAAATGCTTTGAAAAAAGCTTTTAAGAGGACAGAGCAAACTTAAAAGCAACACTAAAGTGAACAAAGATGGCAAACATTGTCAAATGCCTACAAAGGATACTATAGAATTCCGTGGGACGAGAACAGAAGCTTGTTTCATGAATTATTGGCTTGTTTCATTTTAAGCAAGATAAGATGAAACTAAGATACACAGATCCGCTCAGTATTACACTGTTATATGTTTGTAAATCAAGTGTCAAGGCTGTATGACATTGTGAAAACTACATGAAGGATCATTTGAGGTTTTCACTATTTGTACACACACACACACACACACACACACACACACAGAGAAAGTGACTACATTAAAACATAGGGCCTTAAATTCATCTTTAGTTCACCAGAAAATTTCATTTGATTAATGTATCCATTCCACTGCAGCAGCATAAGTCCGTATGCCAACTTTAAGATGCTACTTACATCCAGTTGCACACATGTGTGAGTTTACGTTCCCATCGACAGTCACCCTACAGAGGTAATATTTAATGGTAGTTCTGGGTGCTGCAGCACAGTCAGATTAGAGCCTGTATCAGCACAAACACTTAGACAGTTTTGCCAGAGTAATGAAGTGGGAGGGGGCGCTGGTTCCCCATTCTGTGCTCCCATTTCAGTTTCCTCTTTAAACTATATCCTCAATTTTAGTGAACACAGAAACATGGGACTCTCCCAGATGATGTAACAGTCCTATAGGTTTATGTTATGGTCACCAGTTTTAATTATTTCAACTTTGTTTCTGAGAAATCATGTTTTTTTTCCATAATTTTGGCATGGCGGATGGGTCTAAATACTACAATACCCATGAGCCTCGGCAGGATGTTTCTTGCCGAAACGCACCTTGGTAGTCATAGTTAGCTCTTTTTTTAATCAAGGAAAGATATTTTTTAACAGATCTTCAGATTTCTCTTGAGTTTCATGCTGATCCAAGTCGTAGAAGTGCCTCAACTGTGAGACACGTAACATTGTCTATGGGAAATATGAATGGGACTTTTATTCACTTAATAGCCTGTTTTCAGATCAAATGCATACCATCGGACATGCCTGTTCCTTGTTCTTTAGCCAGCTGTCCTCATATCATTAGCTACAACTTTCCTTATTATGACCCCTCTCTTGCTCCCTCTATCCTTACCTTCCTTTCTCTATTGCACCCTATCCCCCTCTTTAACGAATTCTATGGCCATGCCATGTTAAATTACACTGACTGTTTGCTACTCACATCCAGTTTGAAGCCATTTCCAGTGGCTTCAATCATGTGTGAGAGGTCTGCAGTAAGAGCAAGCAGCGAGTCCACGCTGAGCAGAGCAGGGTAGATCAGGGCTGGATCAGGGCTGTCCTGCTGAGGGTTGATGAACCAGCTCTCTGACACCAACACGGTCCCTCATTCTGCCTAATGAGGAAGAGCAAAGCCAGAGAAATGGGTGCCTTTTCATCCTTTTCATCTCACTGACACTGCTCCCATGAGTCTTTGTGTGCGAGAGTGTGGACACGGCCGTGCTAGAGATAGATAAAGGCAGGAATAGATGGAAATAGAGATGATAAAGTTCCACATCAAAATATCAAACACTCATGATTGAGCAAAATGTTCTTTTCGATATGATGATTTTATTGTACGTCAAAGAGATGAAGAAGAAGAAAAAAATGCTTCCCTGACCTTTCTTTCTCTGCTGAGAAACATAGGAGGGATCTCTGCTATGTCTCAGAGGTCTAAAAAGTCAAGGTCAGTGTAGTTTATCTAAGCTCAGAAGGGGCCTAGCCCTTAAGACCTCAGGCCCCATGGGCGCACACATACTGAATGAACATACACACTGCGACTGTTACTTTGCAGGGGCGGAGAGGAAATGGATGCCGAGGAGAGACGAAAGAAACAGAGTGGAGTTTAAAGAGGGGTGGCGTGGAGGATCTGCACAGTGTTTTCTCCAGGGTCTTGATGGAGTAAGAGATGGTCAGCAGTTCAGAGGGAGAAATTGAGAGGAGGCAGGTAGATGTATGGCACACGGGTGTCTTAGCCCCCTCTGAGGTGATTTCAGATCATTGCCTCTCCTCCTTGTTTTACATCAAAAACAAAACATCAGCACATTCCGTGGTTTCAAGTGTGTTTCTAGCAAGCAAAGAAACTCACACTTACAACTTTGCAATATCTCTAGCCCTTTTTTGAATTTTATAGCGAAAGCTGTCTTACATGTAGTGAAAGTTGTCAGTGTTGCATTGCACAGCACAGTTTCAGCTTGTGTGTTTTAATAGTCAAGCAGTTTATTTGAGAATGTCTCCTTTAGAAAGAGTCTGTCATGCAAATTTCACTTTTTCCAAACATTTATTCATATCAACTCTTATCTAAAAGTCCCTAAATTCTCTACTGCCCTTTTTGTCTCTGCACAGTGTCAATATTTTGTCTGCATGCGTTGTGATGTCTGTTGTGCGACTGCATGCTGACTTGTTGTGTTGTCTTTCTCTCTGGCCCTGTTATCTCCATTTGTCTTTGTTTTGTCTGTCGCTGTTTCTCGTTCCTCCACTCCACCCTTAAAATCTGTTGTTCTGTCTCCTTCACTTACTGTATGTTTGATGTTTGGCCTGGTTTGTTGTGCTTTGCTTGTGATATCACGGCATTGTTTTCAGTGTTATCTCAGTATTCTTCATACCATCTTAGTGTTGCTGCTGTGTTGTGTGCAGGTTATCTTGCTGCCATCTCTGGTTTTATCTTTGCATTATCTTTCAGGTTATCTCAGCGCTGTTGTCCCCGTGTTATCGCATGCCATGATCAAGGTGGTGACCTTTCTCTCTGACAGCATCTTAAAATGCTCCTAAGGATGTCTTGGCGGTTCCTTTGAGGTTTATCTGACTGTCTTGGATAATTATTGTGATTTCAAAGCTTTTGGATTTAATCTTCACATTTTTGTGGATGCTAGCTGTCAAAATATTTGATTTTCTAAGTTTGTTTTACATGGATGCTTTTGCAGCTCATGTGTATGCTTCATAGCTTTCTCTTGGATGTGTACATTTTCATATGCGTTGAGCTCTAAGGGATGTTTCTGCCAGCGACTGCGATTTGTCTGCTTCATTTGAGTATGCCTGTGTTTACATGGCTGCAAGTCTGCTTTGTTACATTTGATTCGAAGTATGGTATGAATCATAGCAGATGGCTGCCTTCTTCCAGAGGACTGTGACAGCCAAAGAAAGTTAAAACTGAGAGTGGTAGGCAAGATAGAAAAGGGAGGAAAAACAAGGGATGTGATCACTATCAAACCATCTCAGTAGTGGGAGCATCCATCCTCATCCTTCTCTCTGCTCGATATGTGACATAGATACAAAATGTCTTCCAGGCTAATTTGCAGAGCAGCACACACTCTTCACAGATTCATTTTGAAGTTGAAGTCAAACAGAATCAGAACAAAACAAGACTGGAGACCCCTTAAATATGTACTCCATCAGTTGATTTGCTAATGCCTCTTTTCCTTCCCTTTTGCTCCACATGTGCAGTATCTTTTTGACAGTGAAGTTTACATCAAACTCTGGTGTCTGGAGTTCATTTACCGGATATCTAAACAGAAGACCTTTGGCCTCCTCCATCTCTGCTAGGCCTCATGAGAACAAACCAGAGATTTGTATGCCATATGTTTTCATAGCAGTGTTATGGTCCACACTATAGCAACCGCTGAACCACGGCACAGAGTCAGTATCTTTTATTAACAGGGTACGCACACCTCATAACTGTCAGAAAAAGGAAGAGGCAGCCTTGACAAGCTAGCTGGTGGGGAGGCACTGCCATCTTGAATAATGATCAGACTCTCTGAGGCCCCTTCTGAGAGATTAAGTTAAACATATAGGGATGCTTTTGTTCACTACATCACATCACTTCCTATCTAGACTGACTGTGCCTTGATTTGAACCAACTGTGTTCGAAAACAGCCCTAACTCAAAAGGAAGTATAGTTTTAGGGGTTTTTTTCTTTCTCTTTCCTAGAACTTTGCCTTTTGTAAATGTTTTTTTTTCAGGAAAACATGAACATTTGTAATTAGGGGGCAATGTAATATTGGTGGGAAAAGTGGTCATTTTTCTAGAAAAGTAATTTCATCTGAAGAAAGGGTTTGACAAGGATTTCAACAGTGTTATTTTACCATTTAGTTGAATTTATTACCAATTTATTGAAACACTAATTTACACAATGGAAGTAGAAAGGTCATATCATATATACTCATGTACATGTTTTACCTTCAGCTGGCAAGATATAGTACATTTCTGGTATTACCGCCCCCAACTATGATAGTCAAAAGTTGTAGATGATGGTTACCTGATCTGTTTCTGTGATCATTGTTGGAGGATAGACTCTTCCTGTTACTGGCTTTGTGATTAGAACATGTACACCTTTTAATCTTTACTTAAGCTTCATGTGTCTGCCCTTTACGTCTTTCCACATGCTTTATACATTTTTTTATTAATTATCTGATTTACTGATTAACATATTTCTGCATTGTGTAATGTTGAATCAAATTGAGTTCACTTCATTGAGTTCACTTCCATCCTTTCTTGCTCATCCGGTAGAAGCTGTGTTGGCAAGTTTATACCTTTTCACTGATTTCCACCAGTGTTGATTCCACTGTTTCTACTTGTACACCACCCACTGTTAGTTACATGAATTCACATGTTTACGTTCGCAGTATGACTGTGAACTCTTACCTGATACCATCTGTAATGATGTTAGTCCCTGTGTGGTCTGACAATATACCATACAATCACACATAATTATTGGGTCTGTGAGCTAAAAATGGTCTTTTTTCATTATTATCAGATTGTTATTGTATTATTTTTCTAGGGAGGTCCATAAAAACCCATAACCCATACAGTAGTTAACTAGTATGAATTCCTCCTATTGACTTTATATTGTATTTACAATGAAAAAATATTTCAACATAATTTTACATTGCAACTCTGGCAATACCCAGAAGCCTTGTTTGGGCTGCCCATCAATATCTATCTAGTTGCTGACAGCCAGCCTTGTTGTTGCCTCAAGTGGGAGGGAGACGGTGAGAAGAAGAAGAAGGGAAGAGAGGGAGGGACAGGGAAGATGGGATCTGAAGAACCAGGGGAAGTAGAGATGTGACTCCAATCAAATTATTGGCCAATCAAGTCATAACGTGAGTAATTCAAGGCTTACATCGACAGCCCTAATCCGATTGCCTGTGCATTAGGGGCTCAAAGTAGGGCTCTTAGCGAGCATGCTCAGTGGAGGGTCTTGGAGGAAAAGGTGCTTTGATGGGAGACAAGAGAGATTCACCTTTAGTAGAAGAGTGTGTGTATGTAAAACAGAAAGAAACAGATAATCTGTAGGGGTTGTTGAAATGATGCCTGCCTCTCTACCTTTTGGAGCAATACTGTAAAGGAGAGAAAGCCAGACTAGGGGTACTGGGAGGTTTACATCGCCTCTCTGTTGCCATCTGTTTCAGCGCCATTGTCCAATGGCAACATCCCTCATTTGCCCAATTACAGAGGAGGATTATGATGTGTTTGTTTCCTGCCCATGGGCTCCCTGGCCACATCTGACTCATGTTTTAGGTAGAGAAGTATCATCCATCCTCTAATGAGCCCTGCCAGGATAGCCTAGTTAAAGTCATATTGTTGTTTTTGCCTCTAATAACGTTTTTCAACACACATGGTATGTATATAAAATTGCACACAAATGTAATGCAACATCTGCATGTAGCCAACCCTGAACTGTGCAGGATAGTCTGGAGGATTTTCCTTCGCTGTGATATCTATGAGGCCAACAAAACCCTGTGTAACTGGTGGGGTGAAAGCAGCTCACCAGGAGAGCTTACACCTGGAAAAACATGACTATGGGGCCTGCCATTGAACGGAAGGGGCTCCTAGAAAAGGCCAGGCCATCAGAGAGCGCAGGGTTTCCGGCATCTGACACTGGTGTCGAATGCAAATCGTGCTCAGTTTCAAAAAAAAACCTGGCATGTTTCCGTGCTGATTTGCATGTGGAGGGTTCCTGAATTTGTGGACACCCCCCAATCTCCACCACATCGAGCGGACCCATACACATACATATACACTCCAACCTCCCCCTGCGCTTGGGGATCTGCATTGTCGAAACAGCTGCCAAGGGAACAGCTTGTCTAAAAGAGAGAGAGAGAAAGTGAGAGAGGGGAGAGAAGGGGAGCAATGGGGGGAGGGAAGGTAATCAGCTTTTGGAAAAATACTGCCTCTCCATCCCCTGCCAAGAGTTAGTTTGTGTTGTGGCTTTTTTCTGGGCCAGTGTAGCCCTGGCACTGTGGCTCCAGCCACCCACCCCTTCTCCGCGGTTAATTCAACAATGGGGGGTTTAGGTCATAAACTGACAAAAACAACAGCCAAACAGAATGGGGTTTTGAAGTGTGTCTGTTTCTGTATGTGTGTCTATGTGCGACTATGCTCTGGGAATGCTGACATTTTTTCTCATTTCAGCCATATGCTTATTTGTGGGTGACAGTCAGGCGTCCGTAAAAAAGGCTTCTTGTTGTGATACCACAGCAAGTATCCATAAGTGAGCAATCACCCTTCTTTTTAGAGTGCTGGCAATCTGCCTTCTCACAATATTGTGGCATGTGTCCCTGTTCTCCCACACACTTATTCTCAGGAACAAATCTGATTCCATCACAACTGACTGACTAAAGCCATTGTACCAATACAGCACCAGTTGAACAAATATAACAAGCTTATGCATGGTGGATATAGTTTGACACACGCCACGTGCCGTAGCCCGAGGATGAATAAACAGGAGCGTCCTCCCCTTCCCTAATAAAGCTTGTCAGCTCAAGAGGAAGTGACAGGTTCAACAGTGTTCCTGGTTAACACAACAACCTATGAATAACCTCATCTCGTAAAACATATGGCCCTTCCATCAAGCATGCTGCAAACAAGGCAGCACATGTGAATTAGGGTGTCAATCAAAAATAATCTAATAGCTAATGCTTTTGTGTAGCCTTGAATATCAACATCTATATTATCTGAGCAATTTTATATAATATAATATATATAACAGTTACATTTCTGATTAACATTAGTATATATTATTTATATTTTTTACTTTTTAATTGCTGGTTTTCATCAGGATTAGCAACATCTTAATGGAATTTACTGGAGAAACTGCAAGTGCCAATTAAACAACCAATAAAAAACAAAAATAACTTAAAGCTAATATATTTTTTATTTTATTATTTACATCACCACCTCTGTATTGCTAACATTTCACTGTGAGTTAGTTATATTAGTTACATGCATTGAACTACTGTATACCAACAGGCCAAAACCTTATGTTTGTATAATAACAGAGAATATCTAGTCTGCTTTATATTGGCAATATATTACAGTCGAGATGTTTTTCCAGTCTGAAGCCTGGGAACCAGTTAAACATGTTTGACTTAATAATCCAAGAGCCAGTGCTCACCGATGCAACATCAATTAAGCTCAAGTGAAGGGTCGATTAGTCTTCAAAAGGATGGAGAGGAGCTGCACTGCGAGTCATGTGAACCCGCTGCCTTTTCTCCGGCTATAGGCAGGGGAAGAGACAGGAAGAGAGGGAGCCAATTCACTAGCCAGCACAACGGAGAGTTAGCTGCTTACATGCTGTTCGGATGTATACAAGTGTCCTCTGTCAGACTTTTAATCACTTTGGAACCTTTTGAGATGCTGTACAGCAGCGAGGGGAATAGCTTTCACTGTTTTGCTGTTTAGGGAGGCAGGGGAGGAGGGAGAGAGGAAGGAAGAGACGAAGAGATATGATTCAGATGCTCCGCTGGCTACTATTCACCCTGCTCCTTTTCTCAATTTCCCTCTCTTCCTCTTCTATTCCCTCTCTTTGCTCTCTACAAAGGTATGTTTAATACATAAGGGTCTAATTGCTATCACAGCTGCAGCTCCATCGTCTGTCTGTCTGGGTTTTGCGCTGGGTACTCCATCCTTCTTCTCATACTCTCCAGAAATGAGAGAGGCCATAGTAATGGGTCTCTGCCCTCAGGCCTTACTCTCCTGTTATATTCTTTTTTGTATTTTTGTTGCATTTCTTTTTCCAATCATTCACCCCTCTGTTTTTCTCCTTACCGCCTTGTAGATGTTGTTTTGAATGATGCACAAAAAGTCTTAACCTAACCCATGCTCACCACCTACCTCTTGTGGTGCCTAGCCATGCGGATGCACAACATTACTAATAGTGTGTGGACACCAAAATATTACACTCGTATGTAATTGCTGAATGTTTCATTCACGTAACATAGGCATTGATGTGCTGCTATAACAGCCTCCACTCTTTTGGGAAGTCTTTCCACCAGATTTTGAAATTTTTCTGCTCCCATTCAGCCACAACAGCTTTAATGACGTGGGACACTGATGTTGTGCGATAAGGCCTGGGGCCCATTTCACAAATTTTTTAACATGCAAGTGATTTACAACATTAGATCAGATTCCTCTCATATCAAAACAAATGCCATACTTGGGACCCATGCATGAGCGCGCAAACCCCCTTGATACAAATGTATCTGCAATTTGCGAGTGACAAACACTTGCAAAAGGGTCGCTGCCACCATTTGCGACCTGCATGTAAGCAGACCAGTCAAGTTCTTCTGCACCAAACTGGGAAAACCATTTCTTTACAGACCTTGTTTTGTGTCAAGGGGTATTAACATACTTCTGGCCATATAGTGTACCTCCAT